>LOEQ01001983.1:305581-318165 GCA_001685075.1 Bramus lutescens | reverse complement strand
AGTCCTACTCTGGCAGGTGATAATGGTTGGAAGTAAAGAACTTCCTTTGGGTGATTTCTTCATATTTAGTTTATCATGGCTGGGTCCTACACTTAGCATGGAGGGTGTGTGAGATGCTCAGGAATGCTGACAGTTATTACACTGCTCCAGCCTCAGTTTCTTCATATGTAATTTCGGGGTAGTAGCAACAAGTGGAACTTTGTTCCCAAGACAGGACTGAAAACTAGCAAACAAAAAAGCCTTCAAGTCCCATAACTTCATAAGGGCAATATTCCTCTATAAATGGGCCAGACTAGGGGCTGATCAAGCAAACTACTAAGAAAGGACATGGAGACAATTCCATGGCAATGCAGGGAGGGTGAAGGCCACACGGCTGATATGGTGCCTGCTGTGGTCAGGAAGGATGAGGCTCAGTACTCTTCTGGACAGTTCTTAAAACCGAAAATAGAACTAAATATATAGGGTACAAATGGGAATGATTTTAAAACATATATTTTTCAAATATCAGTTTTACCCAATTGTTAAATGTTTACAAAGTGAGCAAACGAGTTAAAAAAAAAATCGGGATCAGGTTTTAAATGTTTTACAGTCCTTTTGTTGTTTTGGTGTTCATGGAGTCCCAGTAGGAATCTCATGTAAGTAAACTTGAGTCGGATGGTCCTTTAATATGGTCTCATGTAGCTGGATCTGGTCTGGAGCTCTCTACATAGCTGAAAATGATCTTGGACTTCAGATCTTCCTGTCCCTACTACCTGAGTTCTAAGATTAAAGCTATAAAATCATCATGCCCAGTTAATTTGGTTCTGGGGCTCCCCAGGAGGGCTTTAAGCACACTGGGCCAATGCTCTACCCTCTGAGCCTCATCCCCCACTGTGAACGTCATTTTGCTGCTTAGAAGGACAGGACAGGACACCATTTCTCCCCACAAATCTGTGGCAAACTCTTGTGTTCTTAACCTTCACTTGGTTATTTATGTATGGGAGGAACTGTTATTTTAGAAAATTAAAAGGACAGCGAGATTCTAGTGGAAATGCAGAAGAGTAGCTTTCTGGGCTCTACATTTTGTCCTGGGCATTTTGGAGCCTCCATTTTTCACATGGCCTGCTATGGCTCTGTTTGGGAAAGCTCTTACTCTCATTTTACACATGGTCAAACGGATCTAGGCCAGTGGCTATGAGCACAGGGCCTGGTGCCAGCATTCTCCCCCATGCGTTCCTCATCCTCTCCAAGCACACATTAGTTCCCACTTTATCTAAATCTCCTGCCTCTGATCTCAGAGCACCAAGGCTTCCGCAGGTTGGAGGCGTTTAATACATTCTGGTTGAACAACTTTTTTAATGAATTTTTTAGTATGAAAAGGGAAAAAACTAACCCTCAAATCTACAGGCCAGGGAAGGAGGGAAGCCACATGACAGTCTGCTTTGGACGCCTTCTCCTTGCTCATATGCCAGAGGTGTGGTATTGCAATCAGTTCAGAAACAGAGAATACGCTGTAACACAGAGGAACAGCTAATGGAAAATCAGTGTAAAATACCAGGGCAACCCAGGAAGACAAAACACAGACATTCTCCCTCATCTGCGCATCCTAGTCTATAGTGTCTCGAGGTTTATACACAAGCGTGTGCAAGTGTGGGTGAAGAAGACCAAGACAAGGCAGTGGCAGATGATGAGAAAGGCTGGGGGTGGCGAAAAGGATGCACTGGGCATGAAGGAGTAAAAAAGACCAGGGTGCGGACAGAGGCCACAAGTGAGATGGAGTAGCAGGGATGTGGGAGAGGTCGTGTGTGTGTGTGTGTGTGTGTGGTGTGTGTGTGTGTGTGGTGTGTGTGTGTGTGTGAAGCATCACTAAAATATGCTTGGTTTGAAGATGGTACATGATATCTAACACCTTATTTACTTACCTCATGACAAAAATTTTTAAAATTCATAAAGAGGTATTATGACAGTTGATTGGTTTTAAGTTTTCTATGCACAGAAAAAAAAATAAGGTGAAGTAATATATTTGGTAAATTTCTTGGTTCAGCCATTTCACAATATACACATTTATTGAAGCATTGCCTTGTACAATGTAAATACACAATCTTTGCTGGTCATTTTAAGATGATTTACAAATAAAAACCAAATTTTTTATAAGAACAAAACCATAGGGCTTAGGTTTCAAAGAGCCAATTTCTTATCTTGATTGAAACAATTAATAGTGCTCAGACTTGTGAGCCTGAGTTTCATAAAACATCTAAAATAACTCCGTCTTTGGTATGCATAGCTTAAATAGATGGAAGAGGGTGACTCTGCTTCTAACCACAGAGCTCTCAAAATTGTCCATTAAAACTTGCATTTCTTTAAACATGAATATGACGAGCTGCGCTTACTTGCTATGTATACCAACATGTCCTCAGCCCCTTGTAGCCTGCTTGATATTCAGGGAGGTCTGCGAAGGTGCTTGGCAGGGCGGCACGGGGGAGATGAAAGAGAGTCATATTGGCTTTCCAAGACAAGCTGGGCTCTGCTTCCCCAGCATCCGTTACTGTCTGTTTAGGATGCCTTGAAAATGTCAGCAGAGCTGGCCTTCTCTGTCATCACACCAGTCAGCGTTAAGATTAATGAGAAGATGCTGCTGCAGGCTGACAGGATAGGCCACCAATCCTGCAGCCCTCGTGAGTAGCCTTCCCTTTAGAGGTGCCTAAGTCCCTGTCTTACAAAGGTCTTGCCCACTTCCAGCTGTTTCTCTGTTCCTTATGGAGTTCAGACTCATCCAGCATGGACAAAGGATCTGAGAAACACCCCGTCCCCTCCTCCATGGCTGAGTTTCTCTGCCACCCCCACCTCTGGGTTCTGAGATGGAAGGTGAGTTACTAAAAGTCCTTGGCCTGAGGGCTCCACAGCAGCAAACCCACCTAGTTGCTGTGAGTATAGACAGAAAAGATTCTCTTCATAAAATTGGCTTTGGAACAACAACAACAAAAAGGACACACTAAGTAAATTCAGAGGGGGAAATTTATTTGAGAAAGAAATCCTATATATGCCTGGTTTTGAAAGCACCAGCCAGGAGGATGACTTGTTAGTCTAAAGATCTTATGTAAAAATCATAATTTGACCTTTGCTGTTTGCAATATCTATAGGTCAGCTGCATACTAAAAAGCAGAAGGAGAATAATTGCTCAAGGTTGGGTACCAAAGTACAGTCAAATTCCTGTTGGTCTAAGGTTCAGCGCTGCTCTGCTCCCTGCATGGAGCACTGTATTCAGTTCCTGTCCCGTTGCTGTGATAAAAACTTCTGAGGGGGACATTTATGCTGTCTCACAGTCCATCTCGGCTGCAAGTCCTGATGGGGAGACCTTGAAATGGCTAGTCACATATCTCCAAGTCAGGAATCCGAAGATGAATGCTGAGCGCGGCTTACCATCTTTTTGTTTACTCCAAAAGTCCAACCTGGGGAATGGCGTTGTCCACAGTTAAAGCAGGTCTTGCTGTCTAAGTAATCCCCATCAAGAATGCCCCCAATGTCATGCCTGGATACTAATCTTCTTCTGATAACTCAACTCCACAGGCGTGCTTGGAGTATATGTGACTTAGATCCTTTCAAATTGTTGATTTAACCCTTATAGATTCACAGACCACATGCGGCACACACACGCCATGCACTCCATTGCTACATCTTGTGACAGAAGCAGAGATTGCATGAGGATTCTCCCCTTGACAACTAAATAGTACAAACCAGGAACACACATTATGAGGTTACAGGCTCAATGCCAAGCAAGCGGCTCACCCTTGCAGAGTCCAGAGGAAAAACTACTGAGTTCGTGTTTGCACTTCATTTCTTCATGTTTTGCCGGAGAGCAGAGAGTGGGGCCTTGGGGCTGTTCCCACTGAGATAGATGAGTGGGCTGTAGCTGCTTTCTTGTAAGATTAACATCTTAAAGTGAACAGAGCTGGAGACCTCATGCTACTGAGTGAGGGATGCAGTTCTTATGTAGGGGTAAGCAATTTGTTTACAGACTTATCAATACCCAATTCTCTAGCAAGAGTCCATAGTCGTTTGGAGACAGTCTTACGATATAGCACAAGTTGCCTTCAAACTTGTGAACCTCCTGCCTCAGTCTTGCCAGTGCTGAAATCGCAGGTTTGTGCCGCCCTGCTTAGCAAAACTGCTTTTGACTTAGCATGGCTCACTTCATTTCTCCTAGTCTTCTGAGCAGTAGGCTGTTCAAAATTTAAAGGGAAAGTAAGAGATACAATCAGCGAGCAATCAAAAAATTTCCACAAATATTTAATCCCATTATCTATCAAAATAATGCAAACTACAATGAGATACCTTAGCATTCCAACTAGAATGACATCCATAAAACAAAACAAAAGTTGGTGACGGTGTGGAGAAGGACCTGTATGCTGTTGGTAGGATGCAGATTTATGCAACCTCCATGAAACATTTAAGAAGTTCCTTAGAAATTAAAATAGAACCATCTTATGACCCATCTATCTCATTTTTGAGTATATAGTCAAATAAAGTTAAATGAGCACACCAATGATATACCTGTATGTTCATATTTATTACAGCACTGCTCATAATAGTTAAAATGTAATCAGTCTGGGTCCCAGATAGCAAGCTGGTGGTGTGTGCATGCAATGAGGTATTATTCTGTGTTAATGAAATCCTATTAGTTGTAGGGAAATGGATGGCACTAGGGAATGTGAATTTAATTAAAATAGACCAGTTACAGAAATAAAAGTGCTGTATATTCTCTCTAGCATGCAAAAACTGAAAGAGGTTTACATGACGATGAACTATTAATAGCTGTTGGCAAGAGTGTATGGTGGATACACTCTGTAGGTATTTGATCAGGTGTGCTGTATGCAGCTACAGAAGCATCACCTTAAACCCTGTTCTTATGTCCATGTAATAAACGTCAATCTCAGGTCTATGAATAAGAAGCAGAACATGTGCATGTTGGTCAGTGGCTGGAGGTGAGTCCTCCTTGTAGAAGGAGAAAGAGGGGCCCTCAGTGCTTAGCGAAGTCTACATTGAGAAATGTTGCCTTGGCTGTCATGATCTGCCTGAGTCTTTAGCCGTCCTGTGCACTGAAGAATGAGAAGATGCTAAGACCTGACTATAGCTGTCCTGTGCACTGGAGAACACAGAAGATGGCAAGTTCTGAGAAGGGTGTCTTTCTGGATTATCACAGCAAGGATGATGTATAAGATTTTTGAATGGTGGTGTGTAAGTTATCTCAGGCAACTCATCTGTCCTTTTATTCTTCCTTTCTCAAAACAAGGAAACTGGTAGTGGGATTTTGTTGTTTTGATTTGCTTTAGAGATTTCTTTTGACTTGCCTTACTTTCCTAGAATCTATTTCCTAAGGATAAGTTATGTTAGCTCTTGACATTCTCTTACTCTTCTTGGCTCTCAGAAAAAAATATTATTTTTATGTGTGTGAGTGTATGTCTATATTAGTTTATGGGCTTCACAGATGTGCAGGTAACTGCAGAGGCCAGAAGGTGGTATTGGATCCCCATGAACTGGAAATAACAGTTGGCTGTAAGTGGCCTGATGTGGATGCTGGGAACTGAACTCAGGTCCTCTGAAAGAGCAGTACAGGCTCTTGACCACTGAGGCATCTCTCTAGGCCCAGCTCTTACTTATCAATGGCACATAAGTATCTGAATGTCAGAAAGAAGCAAGACCTGCCTTTGTAGTGTGCTGCCTACTCAAAGCCCATTAATCTATCTCTTCTTCTTGGTACTTACTTCTGGTGATGGAAAGGCCGTCCCAGGATTCAACTAATTGTCTGCTCTGATGCATCATACAAACAGACCACAGGGAACAAACTTGCTTTCGCCATTTGACTACTTAAAATATATCTGTGCTCTACAGACACAGTCTGGCTCCTGAGGTCATTTCAAGTCTTGGCTCTAACTGGCATCTTACTTATCTTCGGGAATCTCTTTGCAGTCTTTAGCCCTGGGGCAACAAGCTACTGGGGTTGAGATGCAGATGGCACCACTCCACACTTTCTATGCCCTTCTCCTGCTGTTCTCTCCTGTAGTTGGAGCATCCTGAATAGATACATCTTGCTGGCTTCTCTTGTCCTTTCAAATGACACTTGAAATGGTTGTCAGGTATTCTGAACAGGTATTCTATCTTTGTGATCTCATTCTCTTCTGCCCCCATCCCAGAGCTTCAAGATCCAACTTTACCCTGTCTGGGGCCTCATCTGCCATTGCATGTGAAATTGGTGCACTGAGTTTGTATCAATATTACCTATATTTATCTCTTTTAGTTGATGTTGACTCTTTGGATAGGAACTTTTCTATATCAGAATTCAATATCCACAATATAGTAAGTGAACAGAATATGCAGTAAACAGATTAAAATGAAAATGAGTTAAGTGGCTCACATATTTCTCATGACTGTCTTCATGGTAGACTTTGGAATTGTCTATATCAGAGGAACTAAGATTAAGTCTGTGGTGTGTGCACCCATCAGGACTGGCTGCCACTGCAGGAGTGCACTGAATAAGGACAAGGAATTTCTCTTTACTGCTTGGCCTATCCACTGCAGTGCAAAAAGTAGTATAAGAATTCAAGATTTTTCAGGAATAAAACTTTTGTGAATCCCATTCTTTAAGCAATAACATGTATTCTCAACATTCTGTACTTTATATTCTTTCTCATAAAATTAGGAAGATCATAATTAATCTTGATTTCATCTTTCTACTGATGATCTTTGGATAGGGGAAAGTACTAATTAGAAGAAATACAATTTTTATAGAGGGGCCAGACACAATGGAACTAGAGAGGAAGTAGAAGCAACAAACTTTAAGTGTTTAAAACACCAATGACTGTTCTAAATTCTGTAGATGGATTATGGTCAATACTAGCTCTAAACTTATCAAATGTTAAATATAATTTAATTGTTTAAATTTAATTGGACATCACTGATATTTATTATTAGAAGTCCTATGGATGAAGTTGCATTGCTAACAGGATTTAGATGAGCTTTGGAATCTCATGTAACCCACTGGCCAATGAGTTAAGACCCAGAGAATTGCCAGGGCAGAAAGAGCTTCTAAGTGTGAAGGATTATATCCTGTTTAATTTCTCTTGAAATGTTTATCTGTAGTGTTTGCCACATTTATTTGTTGTCTCTAACTGGAATGACAAATTCTAGACTAATTTCTTTAATGAGCTCTATAAGACAATACTCTATGCAAAAGAGAAACAGTATGGGCTGTAGCAGGTGACAGTTTGTAAAGATATACTGCTGAATTATATCTTTCCTGTAACTAAGGAATAAATACAATGTGTGGGTACTGAGACATATTTAACAGAAAAAAGGAAATTAAATCAAAATGCTACTGAGGTAGAAAGATGGGGCCTCTATAGAAGCCCATATTCTAATGAGAGCTCATAGACATTTTATTCCATGTCAAATGATGGAATTAAATTTGTATGTTGAATTAAGATGGCTAATTATCTGACCTTGATATAAAGAGAGCATCTCTTGTTGCCCAGGTGTACAAAGTGTACCCAGAAGAATCCATAAATGTTTTAGAAAAAGGAGTGGTTCTGGTATTAAGGATGTAGACAGGATCAATCAAAGCATGCGGGTAGCCTGTAAAACTTGGACCAGAGAGCTGAGGTTGTACCTTAGGTAGTAGAAGGTTTGCCAAGCATGCAGGAAGCACGTTAGGTTCATGGAAAGCAAAGGACAAAATATTCAGGGTTATTCTCAGTTATGTAGTGAGTTTGAGGGTTTCCTGAAAAAAGATCAAAAAGTTAAAAAAAAAATCAGTTCTCCTCAACCCTCCCCTTCCTCCCTCCTTTTCCCCTTCAACCCTCCTTTTTCCCCCAACCCCCATGCTCCCAATTGTGTTAGGTGATTTTGTCTGTTTCCAGTTTCCATGTGGATCTATACATGTTTTTTCTTTGGGTTCACCTTATTACTTAGCTTATCTAGGATCATGAACTATATGCTCAATGTCCTTTGTTTATAGCTAGTAGCCACTTATGACTGAGTACATGCCATATTCACCTTTTTGGGTTTGGGTTACTTCACTCAGGATAGTGTTTTCTAATTCCATCCATTTGAATTCAAACTTCAAGATGTCATTTTTTTTTCCGCTGAATAGTACTCTAATGTGTAAATGTGCCACATTTTCTTTATCCATTCTTCGGTTGGAGGAAGGACAGAGATGAGAGCAAGGAAAGAGATATCTTGGTTAAGGGAGCCATTATAGGGTTAGCAGAAACCTGGCTCTGGAGAAATTCCTAGGAACCCACAAGGATGACCCCAGCTAAGACCCTAAGCAATAGAGGAGAGGGGGCCCGATCTTGACTTGCCCTGTAGTCAGACTGATGAATATTTTAAATATTCATCTGGATATTATTTAAATATTCATGTTGGGTATTATTTAAATATTCATGCTGGATATTATTTAAATATTCATGCTGGATAGAACCTTCATCCAGCAACTGATGGAAACAGAGGCAGAGACCCACATCAGAACACTGGACTGAGTTCCCAAAGTCCAGTTGAAGTGTGGGAGGAATGAGAATGTGAGCAAAGAGGTCAAGACCATGATGTGTTCACCCACTGAAACAGTCTACCTGAGCTAATGGGAGCTTACCAACTCCAGTCGGACTGGGAAGGAACAAACATAGGACCTAGTCTCTCTAAATGTGATTGACAATTGCATGGCTGGAGCAGACTGAGGGGCACCAGGATTTATCCCTACTGTCTGTACTGGCTTTTGGGAACTCTATTCTCTTTGGATGGATACCTTGTTCAGCATAGATATAGTAGGGAGGGCCTTGGAAATTCCACAGGGCAATGTTGAGGATTGGATTGGGGTGGGGTGGGAGGGTGTGTGGAGGGAATGGAAGGAGGAAAGGGAGTGGGAACTTGGATTGGTATTTTTTAAAAATATCTAATGAATTTAAAAAGAAAAAGAAAAAACCAGAAGCTGGAGTGGGAAGGAAGTGGAGTCTCTCATGTCCTCTGGAGAGGAGAGACCCAAATTTTAAGGAGAGCTGGTGTCAATATGGTGACATTCCATAGGTTAACCGGTGCTTTCTAGAAAATTTGGACTTCCACGAATGTTGAAAAGATGGACAATGTGTTACTGCCTACCCTGCCTATCTGCTTTATATTCAGGTGTTCTTGATATAAACTAAACTTGAAGCACTGGCCATAAAAAGTTAGAAAATATTTTGAGAAATATTCATCTTTAGATGATATCTGTATCCATGGTATCAGGATTCATAACAAGGCTCACTTTTGTGGGTTCATATGGATGGTCCCTTTGAATCATATTTTGTAAAATTCAACATTCAAATTAGGGCCATTGTAGTAGTACACATCTGTCTTCTCAGCACTCAGGAGGAAGATACCTAGATGAAGGGGAAATTCTGTCCTAAACACAAAGAAAGAAAAATGAAAAAAAAAGCCCACTTATTTTGGAACTTCACCCTGACATGCTACATGTGTTTGATTGCCATCAGTGGTCAATTTTTCTTTTAAATGTTTTTTTTTGTTTGCTTGCTTGCTTTTAGTTTTATGTGCATGGGTGTTTTGTATTAGGTGCATGCTTGGTGCCTAGTGAAGTTAAAAGTGGCCACCAGATCCCTTTGAATTGGAGAAACATATGGTTATTAGCTGCAATGTGAATTCTGGGAATAGAACCTATGTCCTCTGGAAGAACAAGAAACTAGGGTTCTTAATGTTTGAGTCATCTCTCCCTCTATCAGTGGTAGGTTTTGCTGCAGCTTTTTATGTTTCTAGAGGTTATCACTTAAGGAAAATTCAGCAATCATAGAAGCATTCCATCAAACCATTTAACAGGTAACTGTAATTCATCTATAAGAATAAAACTGTTAATATTTAATATGGGCACCTAGTTCTAAGGCACAGTGCAAAATGGAATTATTTAGTACTTGGCAGTAGCAGGGAAATAGCACAGCCACCTATAGTGAGAGTCACCTTCAGAAGTGACTGGGTCAAATGCTGGCGTCAGTTCTAGGGTTGCTCTCTTGGCAAAACATGCCATTTTTAGGCTACTATATAAAATGTGGATGGACTGTGCACATCTCCAAGTGTTGCGTGATGTTTTGATCATGTTCTGACAAATAAGGCTTGCCTGGAGTCAGAGGGAAGAACTAATCACTAGCCGACCAAAATTAACCCAGTGGTTTTAGAGGACTGAGGAGAAATAGGCCAGAAAGTAGTAAGCCGGGGGTTGGGGTGGTGGGATGGAATGTTGGCCCCTTTGGAGGAAGGAATGAAGCAAGTAGGAGAGGACTAGTGACTTCTCTGCTTCTCTGCTCTTTCAGGTTCTTACTCCGATATCAGACTCCTGAGTAGATTAACGCTTCACCCAAGGTCACTGTGGAATGAGATAATAATTATAATAATGAGGAATAAGTACAGGGAATGAGATGGTTTTCTTTGTGTGGGAACCCAGTGCATGCTGGCCATCACTTGGTCTGATGCTTGCTCTACCCATGTTGATACATCAGCTACAGAATTCAAGAAGTTTCAGTGATCGCTCATGCATGTATGCTCACTGCCGTTATTTCAAGGTGTGCTTTCTCATCAAGAGTATTTAAGCAGTACAGTGTGTGTGTGTGTATACATGTGGACCCCCACAAGCTCTCTCCTTTCACTCTATGTGCTCTGGGGATCAAACTCAGTTCCTCAGGTGTGGTGTCGGGTACCCTTATCTGTTGAATCTTTTCACCTGCCCAAATAGAGACCAGGCTACCTCACAGGTGTAAACCAAAGGCAGTAAAGAAAGGAGACTGTTATTTCCTTTCCGCCTCCTTAAAGAAATGAGGGGAATATGGTGTCCAATTTGTGCAGACACACTAAGGGTTTGAGTTCCTTGAGAGCAGCCGTGGAAGTGGTAATGGCAGGTAAGTCAGACAGAGACAAGTGTGACGGGCATTGTATTTGCCAATTTCAATTTATACCAAATTCAATCCTGAGTGCCAGTTCTGGATGATGTCACAGGTCAACAATGAATGTCTTCCTCATTTCTCTCCACCTTATTCTTTTGAGGCAGAATCTCTCACTAAACTTGGAAATCACTGGTTGGCTAGACTGGCTGGCCAGTGCTCCCAGCAGTAGGATTATCAACTGATAGGCTGGCTCTATCTGGTTTTGTATGTGGGGGGCGAGGGATCTGAACTCATGTCTTCATGCTTTCAGAACATTTTCCGTTATGCACTGAGCTACCCCCTCAGTCCTTGAGCACTCAGCCATCAGGAAGGCTTACAAGAGTTAGGCTATATTTGAAAAACTAAAGACTAACGGGAACAAATTCATCTTTCAAGTAGATTTCAAGACCCGTATGTAGTAGCCTCACCCTGCTGGTGCTCTTCACGTCTCCAAATGAAGTTTTTATTAGTCTGAGTGTGTCAGCTTTGGGATATTCATGGAAAGAACATTTTGAATATTATCTTTTTCAAATGTAGGAGTAAGCAATATGTATTTCATATTTTAAACAGAAATTGCCAAAAATGAAGTACTAAAATTTATAGGCAGCCAGAACAGCCCAGTACCTGCCTGCCACGTCCAAAACTCTGGGCTTCACCCTCAGAATAGCCCAGTACCTGCCTGCCACGACCAGAGCTCTGGGGTTCACCCTAGCACCACAAAAAACAAAATGGAGTTTACAAGATTTCAGAATCATTGTTTTAACACAGAATTCTGTTTATTAAACCAAACAAAAACAGAGAAAATTATACCAGCCCTCATTTTTGTTTAAATTTTCATTAAATAAGCAAACTCTAAATTCACACCCTTAAAAGATGTTTGTGCATCTATGTATTTCCAAAATACTCATATTTCAATAAGATTTTCACATTATATTCACCAACAGTATCACAAAATTTCTTTTTTTGTTGTTTTTGTTTTGTTTTGTTTACATAACTGTAAGGAACAATAATTCTAGAAACACTAGAAGAAAAAAGCATAGCAATGTCCACAGTTACAAGAAAAAGTGCACATTACCCAGTCACAATCACAGTCAGTACTTGAAAAACTGTATGTAACAAGTAGGAAAGGAACACCACTGATGCCTTCAACCCATTGTCAAAAACCAAAGGACACAGATTTTACATGAAATAAGGCAAATTCAAGAATGCACAAAGAATTCATAATTCAACCAAAGCTACACAACACAAAGGAAAATAGTACAAGCATGAACTAAAAACTTCTCCTTAAATATTTTTAAAATAGGCTTGCTTCAGTGCACAGAAACCACCACTCAGTGTGTGTCTAACACTAGAAACGGAGAAAAAAGGGCAGAGCTTGGGGGGCCATGGAGTGGGGTTGGGGGGGCAGTTCATTGTAAGGTACAGCTCTGTCTGCTGAGGCTTCTCAATTTTAGCACACAAAAAAATCTAAAATATACAAATCGTATCAGGAGATATAACAGCCTTTTCTGGAAACTATTTCCAAAAGAAATGGAAAGTAAACACGAGAGTGCAAAGTTTAGGATTGTCACCTGCAACCTCATAACATTCAGTCCATCTCCATCCAGTCGCTGATCTGGAGGGTGACTTCTGAGAGCAGCCCTACCAGGGCGA
>LOEQ01001983.1:281518-305510 GCA_001685075.1 Bramus lutescens | reverse complement strand
TTTTACAACGTTTAGAAAATTCTGGGATGAAAATACCTTGGTAAGCTGCCTGTCGCGTGTGGGTGTTTTGAGACTGGCGTAAGTACAGAATGTAGGCATCTCTTGGAAGTAGTTCCTGACGGGACGGCTTACAGAACGTAGGCAAAGGGTTTTTTTTTTTTCCAGCATTGAGTGTTGTTTTTCTTTTATATTTATCTAGAAAGAATTTGGAAAGAGTAGAAGGCAAAAGGGATGTGGGAAGGGTACTTACAGTAGTTTCTCAAAAAACAGTTTTCTTTTAGGACCTATGAAAAAGTTACCAAAGTAAAAATGACCATTTTGAATGAAAAACAAGTATTCTTTTTTATAAAAATTACATTTTTATTTTAAAATACAAGATCCTTTTCATTGCTGTCATATCCTGTAGCAACAAGAAATTTGGCTTTTTTTTTCCAGATACTTCAGCTTCTAGTCCAATAAGTCAGTAGAAAACTCCACAAATATCTCAGTTGGATCTTGAGCTATTTTTTTAATATATACCACAAGCTTCTTCATTTTTATCCTTGAATTAAGAATATGCAGCCTTTTTAAAAAATTTGCTTATGATATTTATGTTGACACACTAAAACAGAAAGCAACTGCCTGGGCACATTTAAGCATCTCGAATACTTCAAGGTCTGAGTTCCTCTGAAGCTTCTTAACACACCAGTGTATGGACCAAGGACTACGTGGCAGAATGGAAGTGTTTCTCTTCAAAGATTGTGCAGCAAGACCAGGAGCATCTCTGCTGGGAAATCAAGTGTCATTAGTGGAAACTGCAGACTTAGAGCTCAGTGGATATGGACATCGTTTGCCTCAGTTCTGTTGTAAAATGAGATTTTCCAGTTCATCTGCAGAGCGCAATAAAAATGCAGCCGATTCTCGATACCCTGCGACAAGCTGTCTCACAGCGTTGATTTCTGTTGGACTCAGCTGAGGTCTGGAGTTTGAACTGCTGGAGGATCCCGAGCCAGTCGCCAGCTGCCGCTTCATGCTGAGATCCGTGGGTCCTAGACAAAAAGAATCACAAAGTAAGATAGGAATCGTGTTTATTCCAACATCTCACATATGAGCACCCATCAAATTACGATTGAATTTATTCATGAATGCTGTCATGAGAAACTCATGGTCTCTATAATCAAATGCATCTGCTCCCTGCAGGACTAAAGAGTAGTATGATGTGATGTGGGTATCTGAGGATTTTTTTTTCAGGTATCTTGGGCAGCATCCAGCCATCACTTCTTGTTACAGCTGAGACTCAAGCCCTTTGAACACAAGCTCTTGGCAGGATTCAATTTTCAGTCTGTCTCCGGCATGTTGCAGGCGCTTCAGTGTACCAGCACTGCAACGATGAATTGCAAATATTTTTATTTGCTGCATTTATTAACAATGATAACTCCCATCAGTTCATATTTTAATGACTTCCAGGATAATTTTTAAACTTAGTTTTTTATACATTAAAATTCATTCTCTGAGAATTTCACATGTTTATAAGATATATTTTCATCTTGTCCATTTACCACTTCTGCCCGTTCAACTCCATCCACATCTCTTTCAAAGACTTCCTTCCAACCTTATTTCCTCTTTTTAGAAAGTCTTCCAAGTTCAATTAGTGCTGCCGGTAGGAGCTTGGGTGTAAGACCTTCCACTGAAGCATGAACCACCCACGCAGTCCCTGTACCCCAAGTTACCAGGAGCCTCTCAGTAACCGGCAAGGCTTGGTGAGTCCTTTTCTTATCTACACTGACGTTTTGACGGACTTGCTATTGGCAGGTCTTGTTTAAAAAAATTTCCACTTGGCACAATCAAGAATGATCTGTGAAGAGGGTCTCAGTGAGGGATTGACTAGGTTAGGCTGGCCTGTGGGTGGGTAGATATGTGGAGTTTGATTGCTTTAATTGCGTTTTCAATCAATTTAATTTGGACCTATCCAAACTGGGTGGTAGCACTCCATGGAATGAGCCCGTGGAGAAAGAGAGATGAGTGTAGGCATACGTGGTTGACTCCTTCACCCAGCCCGGCTTCTTGACTGTGGACGTGATTATACGCTTCAAATTCCTACTACCTTGAGCTTCCGGCCATGATGAACAGTAATTAGAAACTCTGATTCCAAGTAAACTAAACCCCTTCTCCTCTAAGGGACCCTGATGGCATTTTACCTCAGCAGCTTGCCAAGAAACTATACAACCTCTTAAGAAATGTAGTCACTGAGGGCCGAGGGACTTCAGTTCAGTGTGTAGAGTGGACGCAGTTCAAGCTGCATATTAAGGACTTGGTTTTTCTTTCTTTCTTTTTAAAGGAGTTGGTCTAGATGTTTCTTTCTCACAACGAGGTAATGTTATCTACTAGGTGGATTAGTTTTATAATAGGTTAGAATAAACTTTTCCTTGAAATGGAGCTAGAAAGTAGTTCTTATGACAACCTGCAGAGGAGCTAGATATTTTATGTTATTAAACTGCATCTCTATTTGCACAAAATACAGTCAGATATTTCTAGTATTCCCTTATACCTTTAAACCAAGTCTGGTGGTTCTGGTTTTGTACAAAATTTAGTAACTTATTCCAAATTTGAATACAAAATTATTTAAAATCTTGAGTTCAGAAATTAGCATTGTGAAGACACTTCATATGAAAATCTCATGTCTGCCTTTATAATTCAGCAAGTATTTATTAAAATTCATAAAGTTTGGAAAGAATGTATAAATTTAGTAGTAATTGAATAAAGTATTGCTAAGCAAATCACAACATGACTCTGTAACATGAAAGTATTTTAACAGACCCTAAATATGCATAAGTGTTAAAAAAGGGGGGCATTTCTTTTGTGAGTTAAGACAAGTATTACAATTTTCTTGCAAGTTCTTCTTGAGACATAAGGAAGACAGGTCAAGACCCAGTCTCTCTTCCATGGATCCCTGAAGGACGTAGAGGTCTCCTGAGAGGGAAACAGCTTCCCTTGAAATTTAATTAGAGCAGACAGTAAGATCTTCCCAAAGAACTCTGACATCCACAAGAAACACACTTCTACTTCGGTCATGGCCTTTCCAAGCTTTGATTTTTCAGGAAGGGTTTATTTTCCATTTGGACTGCTATTTACAAAATCATGTTATCGACATGACAAACGGAGAGAGTATGGCTTGTCATATTTGTGGAAAGGAGTCGCTGAGCCTGTGCTCAAATAAACAATTAACAGTATCTCTGCAAAGTTCTCTGTGCATTCCCTTTTATTGATAGGCTTCCTTTTCTTTTTATATTTAATTTTTTTACTCATTTTATATATGAACTATAGTTCCTCCTCCCTCCCCTCCTCCTCACACCTCCTCCCATCCCACCCCTGTCTACTCTTCAGAAAGGGTAAGGCCTCCTATGGGGAGTCAACAAAGTCTGGCACATCAAGTTGAGGGGACCAAGCTCCCCCCTGCCCACCCATCAAGGCTGAGCAAGGTATCCCATCATATGGAATGGGCTTGAAAAAGCCAGCACATGTGCTAGGTACAGATCCTGGTCCCACTATCAGGGATCCCACAAACACACCAGGCTACAATACTGTCTCCCAGGTTCAATACCACGTAGTATCCCCAGCTGTAGAGAGTCCATGAGCTCCCACAAGTTGGAGTCACTGTCTCTGTGGATTTCCCTGTCATGATATTGTCTCATATAATCCCTCCTCCATCTCTTCAACTGAACTCCCATAGCTTGGCCTAGTGCTTGGATGGGGTTCTCTGCATCTGCTTCCATCAGTTACTGGTTGAAGGTTCTATAATGACAGGTAGGGTAGTCACTAATCTGACTACAGGGGAAGGTCAGTCAGTTCAGGTACCCTCTCCACTATTGCTAGGGGTCCGGACGCTGGGGTCATTCTTGTGGATTCCTGAGAATTTCCCAGCATCATGTTTCTCTCTAGCTCTGTAATGACTCCCTCTATCAAGATCTCTTTCAATGCTCTCCCATCCCATTCCTCCTCCAACTCCACCATCCCATTCCCTCATGTCCTCATCCCTCAACCACTTTCCAACCCACCTGGCCCACCTGACCCCAAATTTACCCAGGAGATCTCATCTATTTCCCCTTCCCAGGGTGATCCATGTGTGTTGGGGGCTGCTGTCTGGAAAGCTATGTGACTACTTCAGGTACAAACTATGGCTTGAGAGCCTGGCTGCCATACCATATAGAAATATGGGCCTACACATGTGTCCCTCTTAGGGTCCTCTTTGTTACCTAGCTCTTCTGGAGCTGTGGATTGTGGTCTGGATGACCATTAACTTCTGATCCTCCTGCCTCCATCTCCCAAGTGCTGGGATTACAAGCATAAACCACAAGGTCCTATTTGCCTTAAAATTCTAAACATCCTTAGTGAAGACTTAGTTTCTTCCATTTTTATTAACACACACAATTGAGACAACTTTGTAGTCTTTACAAGCTCATTAGCAACCCCTCTCCAAAGTATAAGAAACCTTTTTGCTAAGTGTTTGTTATTCAAATCTTTAATGTCATAGGGATAAGAAGAAAAAGTACATGTAATAGATATTTATTTAGTGTCCACTCAGACCGCCCTCATCCAATGTCACTATCAATCTTTCATTTTGTCTCAAAGATTCAAAGCTATATTGAACTGATTCACCTTAACTCAAAACTATTGCATAATTAAAATGTAAGTCCACTATAAATAATAGTTGAAATATGAAGATGTAGAACTTAATGAAGTCTAGGAAGTTACATTTGAAGACAAAATCACTGAGAACATGATTATTAGAGAAGCCATGCCAGTGAATAGGAAAGACAATGACCAAGAAGACACTTGTACAGAAAATGGTCTCAGTAACACAGCTAAGGCAAATCCTGACAAACCTCCAAAAGGCCATGTTTATATAAGTTTCCTGTGTTGATCAAAGTGATATGGACTTATTTTTTATGATAATTCTGAAACATTGAATCAAAAGTTAAATATATGTCATATTAACCTAGACCAAAATTAGAGCCATGATTCATTTTTAAGGCATGAGGTATATTTAAGTTATAAATAAATGACCATTTATTATTCTTAAAGTTTAAATAAAAGTATGCATTCATAATTATTCATTTTCATTTCTAAAATTAATCAGTTGACTATGGTACATTTTTGTTTCTTGTTTTAAGATGCTTCATTTTGTTATGTTTTAGTTTCTTTTTAACTCAGATAATGTTGCTTACAAGGACAGTTTTTAAAAGTGTTTTTTAACAATGAGAACTACATTTTTGAAGACTGCGGTAACTCTTTTAAATTGCTAAAAATTATAATGAGATGGGTGGAGAGACTGCTCTTGCAGAGGACATAGATTCAATTCCCAGCACCTATATAGTATTTCTGACCTTTTGTAACTCCAGTTACAGATGATCCAATGCCTTCTTCTGGCTCAGAGATATCAGGCCTGCATGTAGTACACATACATGCCTACAGGCTAAACACCCATACATAAATAAAATTAATCTAATATATACATATATACATATATACATATATACATATATACATATATACATACATACATACATACATACATATATACATATATATATATATACACACACACATACATACATGGCTGGGAGATGATTCGGTCAGTAAAGTGTTTTCCATACGAGCATTAGGACTTGACTTCAGATTCTTAACACACACTACAAAAAGCTGAGAGAGTGGACACCTGAAATCTCAGTGCTGAGAAGATATAAACAGGGGCTTACTGGTTAACCAGCCTCACCTACTTAGTGAGGTCCAAGCCAGTGAGACTCTGTCCCAACGGAAAGGTGGATGCATTTGAGGAACAGCACTTGTACTGGCTGGTTTTCTGTAAACTTGACACAAGCTAGAATCATCAGAGAGGAGGTGTTCTCAATTGAGAAAAAACCTCCATAAGATCCAGTTGTAAAGCGTTTTCTTGATTGGTGATGGGGGGGGGAGAAGACACCCCTGGGCTGGTGGTCCTGGCTTGGTAAGAAAGCAGGCTGAGCAAGCCATGATGAGCAAACCAGTAAGCAGCACCCCTCCATGGCTTCTGTATCAGTTCTTGGCTCCAGGTTCTTGTCCTGCTCGAGTTCTTGTCCTGACTTGCTTTGATGATGTGTGATATGGAAGCGTAAGGTGAACAAACCCCTTTCTCCCTGAACTGCTTTGGTCATAGTGTTTCATTCCAGCAATAGTAACCCTCACTAAGGCAACACCAGAGCTTGTCTTCTGACACAGACACACACACACACACACACACACACACACGCACGCACACACACACACGCACGCACCATTCTCAAACATTCCATACATGCATACCTCCCTAACACTACACAGATTCTATTTCTGATATAATTTTACAGAATAAAGATGGTTTAATCAATGAGAATTAAGTTTACGGATTGCAGAGTTTCAGTGATAACTGGAAGAGTAAGATGCTTCCCAACATGCTCTTACTATTATTATCTTAATGAATAGGTGTATGTCGTATGTTGCAATACTCTTTAAAAATCTGTCCAAATAGCCCTTTGTGCTTCTCATATCTTAACTGATCCCACTTCAGACTGTACTGAGTTAATTCTTTCTCAGCTTTGAAATTGATCTTGGCAAAAGCTAATCCATGCCTTATTGGACACCAGTTCTTTAGTCTCCTCAATTCCCTGAATACACATGGGATAAACAACAGTAACATAGCAGAAAGATCCTAAGGCCTCAAAAGGCAAGGAAAGCTATTTTCAGCCAGTTATCAGGGAGTTTTAAGCGGCCACTGAAATTGCCAGGATCACATGTTCCACATCCCATCAGAGTAATTCATTCCATATCTCAGTAGTTTCCAAGGTTTTTTTTGTTCTGGACATTTGCTACCCCAGTCAAACACAACAATCCAGGGTAAATGAAGTGCCTTTGTTGGCTAGCAAGCTGTTTGAATGCTAACTTTGTCTTCAAACTAAGTTTCATTTCTCTTTTGAGTGTAGCAGATGTTCGATAGAAGTATTCACTGATGATAATTTAGTACCTTTCTGTCAAAAGGTAAAACAAATTAACCAAAAAAAAATCAATATTCTAGCTAAATTGAGCAACATATAAAGCATCTGCTGTGGTGTTGGCTTAACTCAGACACCTCATAAATGACCCTTCCTTCATCTGATAACTGAATAACTGAATATTTATCTATTGTAAACAGTATCTGAACTACCAAATGAAATAAACTAAACCAGATTCAACGGCCAATAAGTTTCATCTATATTTACAAGTCTAGCAGCACCAGAATTTGCCTGTTGGGGGTATCCTTCCTGATGGGATCACTTTGACATCATATAAATCTGGGTACTTTCTATTCCCCCATCCCCCATGTTGCATTTGCTCACTTGCAACTTAGCTTATCCAGTCCTATTGTTTTTGATAAAATTATTTGCAAAACCACTGGGGTCTGATCCCTTGAGTCGGAAATTTCATATTTGCAATACCAGTTGTGCTTGGTGTATTCAGATTCTTCTTGGAGCCCTATTTCTCTTAAAGTTAATCTTTGTAAGAGAGCCTCTTTCACTGAATGGAAGAGATACACTCTTGCAGCCCTTCATTGCTCTCTTATTATTTCTCTATGCTCTTCTTTCTTGGTTTGTCTTCACAGGTAATTTCAAAGCCTTTCAAATGTTCAGCTTTTGGGTTTGTTGGTCTTTTTACTTCTTGTTTCTTATTTAAAGTAATATTCAGACTTCTTTTCTTTTTTTCAGCATTTTCTTTGTTTCTAACTTGGGCTAAATGATTATGCAAATAAATGATAAAGAGATGGGAGTGCTGATTACCTTGACCTGAATATTATATACAACATCCTCTGTGTTTTACAAATATGTACAATTACAGTATGTTAATTAAAAAATTGGCCAGTTAGTGATTTAGTTAAAATTACTATCGCTGTGAAGAAACACTATGACCAAAGTAACTTGGGGAGGGGGGTTCTTTGGTTTAGGCTTCTGCCTCACAATCATCATTAAAGGAAGTCAGGACAGGAACTCAAACAGGGCCGGAACCTGAGGATGGAACCTGGAAGCAGGAACCAAGAAGGAGGGCTTCTTGCTAGCTTACTCCCCATGGCTCACTTAAGGGATAGCCCAACATACCATGGGCTGACACCTCCCCCATCAGTCACTCCTTAAGAAAATGCCCTACAGGCTTATCTGCATCCTGATTTTATGGAGGCATTTTCTCAATTGAGGTTGCCTCCTCCTGATGACTCTAGCTTGGGTCAAGTTGATGTAAAACTAGCTGGTCTAATTGATCCCTTGTCAACTTGACATACACAAACATGTCACTGTTAAGTTCCAAATTTTATAATATCCATGATTATACATTACTATTGAAATTACAATATAAAACAGTGTGTGAAAATTCTTGTTACAAATCATGATATCCTGAGTTTAAGCCCTAAGACCTACATACAAGGTAGAAGAGAATCAAGTCCAACAAGTTGTTCTCTGACCTACACACATATACACACACACACACACACACACACACACCAGACACATGCACACACACAATGTAATAAATTTAAGAAAGCAAAGAAAACAACTCTAAAATAATTAATAAACATTTTATTGTTTAAAGTGGAGGCAAAATATTAGTCCAGGTCCGCTGATGAAGTTTTTATCCACTAATTATGAATACTTCTGAATGCAATGGCTACTAGCATACTAAATATTCCATAGTGGTTATTATTTACTTAAGTGGTTAATATTTGAATGAGTATGCATTATTAGAAAGTTAGAGGTATGTTTCTTCATATAACCATTAAATTTTAATTTATTTTTAACTTGTTTTTCCTTTCTATCTATTGGTTTATGAGAGAACTGTTTTATATTTTATACTCTTTGGTCATGATCTTGGGTGTCATTTCTTATTTGCTATTTTATCAAGTTTTCATCTAATAATTTATAGGTATATTCCTGGGACACATGGAATAAGAGAATTATTAGTTTATGATTAACTATTTCTCTTCAGTATTACAAACTGAGTCATTAATGCCCCAATGTGTTGCCTAAATTAATGTGAGAGATCAACATTTATAGTTTTCACTAAATTTCAATATAGGATTCAAAATATCCACTACTATAGAAGAAGTCTGCCATCCAAGTATATAGGAGGCCTGGATTGAGCAATAAACACTGCCTGAATTTGGTGTTCAGGCTTGGTAGGAAAGTGATTAGCTGGTTGATGAGAAAGTGCCGTGGCTATACTTCACTTTTCTTTTCAATAATGTCTTAAACATCTCATGACTGCCGTGTGTGTCTTGTCTACTCTATCTTCTTAAGAAGCCAATCACAAACTTGTTTCATAATTTGTAGTGTCAAAAGCCTATTCTTTGCTAACCTGGTAACCTATATTTAATAAGAAGGGAAACCTGATAATGTAAGGAAGATTGAAATTATAGCAACTCAGAAGAGGTGTTGATTACACTTAATTGGATTGACAGAGACTATTTTTAGTAAGCCTTTGCTTATTTTCAGTCATACAGATACAATTTTTCTTTCCATTATTTGTATGACTATGATTTTTAAAATATTTGTTTTATGTATGTATATGTGTGTGCCTATATGCAATTACATGCATCACATACGTGCAGAATTCTAGAGTGAACAAATCATATAGGATCCCCTTGAACTGGAGTTGCAGGTGGTTGTGAGTCATCTGATCTGGGTGCTGGGAACGAAACCTAGATCCACTGCAAGAATGTTAGGGTCTCTCCACCCCGAGACAACTCTCCAGCCCTAAGACAATGCTATTTATGGTTCTCAGTAAGACTTGATGTTTTTCCACACTCAGTGAACAAGATTTGATTAGGAAATTATCAGAGAGTATACCTCAGTGGGACTTGTGCTTCTTCTGCAGTCTAAGACTTATTGCAAGTAGTATCTGTCAATCCAGTTAATTGTAGTCAAAGACTCTTCTGAGTGAGCTTCCATCACTTAGATCTTCCTTACATTATCAGATTTCCCTTTTCTACTTATTAACTATGGGGTAATCACCACCTGGTTACCAAAGTATAGGCTTTTACATCACCAATTATGAAGCAAGTTTGTGATTGGCTTCTTAAGAAGATACAGTAGGAAAGACAAACACCACAGTCAAGAGAAGCTTACAATATTACTGACAAGAAATGTGAAGTATAGCCACGGCACTTTCTCATCAACCAACTAATCACTTTCCTACCAAACCTGAACATCAAATTTAGAATATGTTTATTGATAGCTCTAGGTCTCCTATATACTATGATCATAGATCTCCTCTATATAGAGAATATTTTGAATTTTGTATATTGAATGTTAGTGGAAACTGTAAATATGTATCTCTCACATGCTAAAAACTGGTAATGATTATTTTAAAATAAACATAAATATTTTATAATGTAAATCTCCTGAACCTGCCTTGACAAAGATTCTATGCTTTTGAACTGGAGGTGGTGGCACAAACCTGTAATCTGGGCAATCTGGAGCTTGAGGTCGGAGGGTTACAAAATGAAAGGTCAATCTGAGCTACATAGTGAGACCTTGTTACTGTGTGTTCATATGTTATACTATATATTAAATTATATATTTAATATATCCAGTATTTAATATATTTACTGGTTTTAAGAATAAATTAGAATGAAATCCAGGTCTTCTGAAAATGTAGTAAATATTCTTAACTGACATGTCAGCATTTTCCTCCATTGTCTTGGTCCATTTGTTCTTCATTTTAGTTTGTATCTAAACTCAGTTTAAGACATTTCCCTATAGACCGAACCACAATTAATAAATCTACTAAATCTACAATGCAACCTAAGGTTCAGATAACATTGTGGAAGAGTGGCAGAGACTTTATTAAAGCCGTAGTAGCAGGATACTGTTTGCTAGACTGTTTCTCTAGAAATGACAGGGAACTGGAAGCCGCAAACTCTCCACAATATGGTCACCTACACAAGATCGAGTGTCAGTACTAGCTGGTGCACCAGTGTAGACGGAGACAATTTCACAAGGTCCCATGACCAGCGGCTTGGAGAGAGAGGTAGATTTGATTTTCCGCAAGGAAAAGACCCTTGCCTGACAGGTTACCTTATTTAAAATGATTAGCCTTGAACAGAGATGTGCATATGAGCAATGCTAAATGGCCTTAGTAGGTTGTATGTACATGTCTGTTGGTGCATGTCAGCACATTACAGTAATAATTAAAGAAGAGGTCATTGATTTGAGAGTGAGTGAGGAGGGAACATGAGTTTAGAAGGGGAGCAGGAGAGGTGGGAACAACGTGAATATAGTCTCACTTGATATTCTCAAAAATTTTAAGTTAAAAATTTAAATTTAAATAAAAATCCAGCTAAAAATATAAATAAGACTTCTGAGTATATGGGAAACCAAACTGGACGTGGTATGGTTTAGAAAAAAAGAGAGGAGAGGAAGTTGGAGGGTGAGGATATAGGGGGTAGATCTGGGAGAGACTGGGAAAGGGATGGGGTTCAATATGATGAAAACACATTTTATAAAGTTACCAAAATCTTAATAAAATACTGAATTAAATATGTTAATAAAATGGAAGTTCTACCTGAATTATAGCACTGACAAGTTAAGTAACAAGATCCAACTGATGAATTTGGACCCAGAATGTAATTAAACTCAAAACACAGAATACTTTTTAATCCACGTACAAAGAAGAACAGACAGCATTAAAGTCAGCAAATGTAGACATGGGTTTGAGTTCTTCTACATAAGCTCTCTACTGTGTGAGGTTGACCAAATTATTCACATTCTCTGAGATTCACCAATAAATTATTAACAAATACTGTTTCCTTTGTTTGCTAGGCTAATAAAGCAGGAAAAATAGAATTAAATTATTTGTTTTAAATGACCTAATAAGTGAAGTTATATTTGTGTGTGTGTGTGTGTGTGTGTGTGTGTGTGTGTCTAAGACAGGCAACAACCTTGAGTGTCACTCTTCATAAGCTGTCCATCCTGTTGTTTGAGACAGAGTCTCTTTCCGGCCTTGGACTTGTTTAGACAAGACTGGTTGACCAGTAAGCCTCTGGGATCCTCTTCTTCCACCACCCCAATTCTTGGATTAAAAGTGCATGCCACTACATCTAGGTTATGTTTAATGTGGGTTCTGAGAATTGAACTCAGGTTCACATCCTTGCATCGCAGACACTCACCAACTGAGCCATTTCCCAGTTATATTAACATTATTAAAGTTTAAGGTTTTATTTAAGGTGGCATGACTCCTTGTGTTATTTCTATTAATACATACTAGATATAAACATACATATGTGTATGTGCACATGCCTGCTGATGTACGTCTGTGTGTGCGTTTATAGAAAATAAAGCATTGATTTCTACATGCAATTTGGAGGCTTGGAAATCTCAGCAGTCTGCATCCTCAGCAAAGCCAGTGACAAAGCTGTGGTCTGAGAACTGGCAGAGTTGGTGTTGTATTCTAGCTGCAGACATGTAGGTGCAGGCCCCGTGAGAGCTAAGGCTTCATTCAGTCTGAGAAAGTTCCTGCCTGAGACTGCAGTTCAGTCAGTCTCAGGTAGCAGAAAGCCCCTCTTTCCAACCGTTTGGTTCTTTTTGAGTGACGTCTTCAACTGGTTGGATGAGTCTCACCTAAGTAATAGTGAAATATCTGGACACCCTATGGCCAAGTCAAGTTGATAAAAAAAAAACATATTAACTACTGAATTTAAAAGTTTATTAAAGAGTTATCCTCTAAAGGGCTGGTGGTCACAGTTACCATTAAGGATTTGAAATACTTATCTAATGTGTTACAGACATAGATGTGAAAGGAGTGTCTTTCTGTATACATAATGAAAATATGAATAACTTAAAGTTCCTGTACACTAAACATACACATTTATCCCATAGTGATTAGATTTGATAACTCTACAGTGCCTTAAAAAACTTGGGAAAACTATAACCATCATAGAATTACTGAAAAATAATGAGGTAAGAAACTTGCTAATTATTAAGAATATACTTCCTTTAGAATTGAAATTATTAGTAATTGACAATCAAACTGATAATAACTACATTAAAATTTTAGAGTAATATTAAAAGTTCAACATTGGTTCTCAGTTTGGTCATTACTGTATTGGAAAATATTTTTAGTAAAAATTTATCAAGTTATGGTAGTGTTTTATATTTGAATCATTGGCTGATTTTATTGTTTAATTTTTAATTGTTCATACATTCATGTGTCTGTGTTTGGGTGTGCCCACATAAGAGCAGGTTCTTGTGGAGGTCAGAAGAGGTGTGATTCTTTGACACAGGAGTCACAGATAATTGTGAGTCACCTGATGTTGGTACAGAAAACTGGGTATCAGTCCTCTATGAGAACAATATGCGCTTTTAGGGAATGGGCCATCTGTCCAGCCCTCAATGATTGTTTTAAAACACAAAATTTCAATGCAGTTTTTTCTTTTACCATATTTCCAATATTCACATCACTATCAATAATGTTTAGTTGCATATGGCACATCATTTTCATTCAAGTGATTTAAATCATTGTCAAAATGTACCATAAGGAGGTGACAGTCTTGTAGGACATTTTATATAGTATAACATATCCATAGGATTGTGTAAGTTTTATATTCATGATATATACACACAAAAATATATCCTACATCTATACATCCTACACACATATGTGTATACATACATACATACATATATATATGACAAAGTAATCTGTGTGACCCATCTATTTCTACAACCTTTATAAATCACTCTATATTTTACTTTTTGCCAAGGAAGACTTAGAAAGTATTAGCAAATCATATTTTAAGCTGATGCTTAAGTGGTGCGTGGGATGTGTATCCACGGTCACCGTAACTCTGGTTGCCTTGGAAGTGGAGGTGAAATAGGGTACTACTTCTGGAACATTTTTTGTTGTTGTTTTCAAATTCAAATGATTTCAAGATTAGAAGAGGAAAACAGACATGAACTTTGTGAAAGGAAAAATCGCAGGCACCCAGTGCATAAACTATCATTTGGTGAGTCATCAAACTGAATGCGGGTCAGCAAGCCTTGCTTTCCTGCACACTCAGAAAGAACATTTGTGGTCTGCCTACAATTATCAAAACCTGTGAAATAAGAGGGACTCGTGCAGAACAGGGGGTTTGTGCTGAAGAAGCTTCTCATTGTGTGTGCTTGTGCTGGAAGCTTGTGTGGTCAGAGGACAACAGTGGGTGTGGGCGTGGCCATCTATCTCGTTTGAGACAGGGTCTCTTGTTCATGCTATGTCTCCCAGGGTAGCAGTCCCATCAATCTTGGGGCTACCCTCTCTCCATATATCTGTAGGAGTGCTGGGATTTTAGATGCACTACACACTTAGCCATCTCCCAGCCCTGAGCAGCTTTTTAGCTCATTTGTCAATATGGCACAGAAGTAAAGAATAAAGATTTAAGACACGTAAAAACTTAAAGTAGAGGTTTTTGGATCTGGAGTGTGTATGCTTGCCTTCTCTCCTTGATTGCTTATCAAATATTCACTTCCCTTCAGCAAGCATCAAGAGAATTGAAAGGGAAGCAGAACTGTTTTTATGAACCTATATTAAGACTTTCCCTGCAAAAGATTGAGGACTGAGTTTATAGATTCCCATTAAGGTTAATGCCCTTTCCCAAGTTTTAAACCTTTGTTATTAAATGGCTTAGAAAGCCAATTAATATTTTATAAGGAATAGAATAATCATGGGCACAGATGATAGTAGGTCAGAGCACTGGAAGAGATGTAGGTCACAGAGGAGGAAACTTATAAAAATAAGTCTGCTTTGAAAATAAACATATTCTTTTGAACAAACTGTGTTCACGAATATAATTTTTGGAACAAAGTTTTTATAGTATATAACCATCCTTGTAATCATTTTATATAGTATAATGTAGTCATAAATTTAATATTCACATGAAAATATATATGTCACATATATATTTGTCATATATATAGTGTGTGTATATATGTGTGTATATATATGACAAATAAACAAAGGACAACACAGAGTAATATACTGCTAGACATTCTTTAAAGATTAATTTATTTTATTTTATATGTATGCATGTTTTGCCTGTATGTATGCTTGTGCACGTCTGGTGCCTGTGGAGGTCAGAAGAGGGCATTGGATCTCCTGGACCTGGGATTACAAACAGCAAATGAGCCATCACGTGTGTGCTAGTACTGGAACCTGAAACCTCTACAAAAGCAACAAGCGTTCTTTGTCACTGTGCCATCTCTCCAGCTTACTGCACATTTAGTTTTGTGATCAGTTCTGAGCTTGCACGAGTGGCCCACACAAGCATGAAAGCAAACTTCCTGGAGTACAGCTGTATGTCTCCACAAGTTCTTGTCACGCTGCATAGATGGAAGGAGAGCCTCCAGGACAGACATCTACATGTCATTCAAAACCAATGTCATTTAAAATTACCATGTGACTTGAAGTAACCAAAGAGAATATTAGCATTGTAAATGAAAGTTTTAACATGAGAGCAAAGGTAAGGCAGAGGTGTTTGGCCATCTTGGGGTGATTTAATCAGACAGAGATCTCTAGTGGGGGAAGTTAGTGGCCTGCTGCCTGTGCTGGAAGCTCCACCAGTATCCAAGCTCAAAGTGGAGCACAGTTCATGTACCTCCTTATAGAAGGGAATGGTACTGACTCCCTAGAACATAAAGCAAGCTGAAATCCTCCCCACCCAGGAGCTTTTTCCAGAAGCCAGAAGCTAGAGGGAGAGGCGAAATGGAACTGGTTTGTACAAACAGATCCCCAGAGGATCTGCCAACATTCAAAGGGTACTGTACAAGGAAAACAGCCCACACCAGGTTTAATGATCTCATGTCTCCTGAAGAAGCCATGCGCTGTTTATTAGCAGGCTCAAGAAAGCCCCAGAGTGCTAAGGGAGGCTTCTTACATTCCTCTCCTGCAACGCACAGCAAGGGATTCTCAAGAGGACATTTGGAGCACATACAAATCCATTTTCCTGTGCAGGAGTAAAGATCGGGCATTGCAGAAAGAGCCCTGGGAAGAGCCTGCTCAGTGTTGAACTCTAAAGCCAATTACACAGACTGGATTGTCAGGGAAAGCCCAGGTCACTCATTCCTCTTTCAAAGTCTGTGTCTGAAGTCTCCGACCTACAGGAACCCAGGGAAAGCCCCGTGGTAATTAGAAAGTTGCTTCATGGATTCTGCAGATAATTCATTTTATTTCTTTCATTTTCTAACAAATTACTAGCATTATGTTCAGTCATTAAAATTTATACTAAGCAGCATCTTTCCAAATCTCTAGGTGTTGCAACACAAAACTGTCTAAATAATTCACGGTCTCTGTTGAATTCTGGGTTATTGTTTTGATCCACACGGGAAAGCTGGAGAGAGAATAAAATGAAGTGTCAAGAGTGTGGTTCAGTTTCAAATACTGAGTTTGGACTTCCATATAATCTGTTCTGCCACAACTGAATTTTCCTAATATGAGTTTTTTTTTTAATTTTGAAGTAATTCAAGTCTGTGCAAAAATGTTCTTAAACACCTATGTTACATTAGGAATTAGCTCCACTCAAAGTTACTAATTAATAGGAATTAGCTTTACACAGAACTCGCAGATGCAAGAAAGCTGTTTAAAGGGCAGGCAACTTGAACTAGAACCACAGATTTCCTTTTGGTTCTATTTAAATCTGTGTATGGAGTAAGTACATTTGCATGTGTGTGTGTGTTTGTGTGTGTGTGTGTGCATGCAGGTATATATGCACATGTTTGTGCATACTTGTGTATGTAAGGCTCACTTCTGGTGTTTTTCCTTCAACTGATCTCTGTATTTTTTGAGACAAGATCTTTAAATAATCAAAAAGTTCATGGATTTTTCTAGAATGGTTGTCCAGTAAGTTTCATGGACCATCCTGTCTCTGCACTCTTCTGCCAGTGCTAGGGTTCCAGGCACTGATACCAGGTTCTGGGGATCTGGTCTCACATTCTTGAGCTCGTAGCAGCAGGCATCTTACCCACTGAGCCATCTCCCTGGTTCCAAAACTGTAGCTTTCTAAGAATCACCCTTGAAGTTTCTTTGTCAGACAAACTTACTTATTTCATTGAGAAAAGAATGTTACACGAGGAATCAAAGGCAGACGATCTGCTGTAATCAATACAGAACAGTATTTCCATAGCAACTCAGCCACCCAGTACCAACTTAAGCATGCGAAACAGCACTGCTGATAGAAACGCCTGTGGCGGCTGCACTGCCCTTGTGAACGGCTTCTCATCAGTTCTGGCTACTGAGTAGCTGAAGGGAGCCAAATATGGGGGACGATCTGAATTCTGAACTCTATTACATCTAGTGCATTTCAGTTTAATAACCACCTATGGCAAGTGACTGTCATACTGGATTCCACAGATCTAGATAAACTCATATTTGAAAGAAAGAAAAGACAATGTGGATATAACGAGTACTTTGGATCAGGAAAATGCCCTGGTTAAGTAGTCAAAGGGATGCATTTTAGCAGTGATTCTCAACCTGCGGTTGTAACACCATTAGCAAACCTCGATCTCCAAAAAATACTTACATAAGATTTATTATTATTATTATGATCATTATTATTATTAGAGACAGGGTTTCTCTGTAGCTTTGGAGCCAGTCCTGGAACTAGCTCTTGTAGACCAGGCTGCCTTGAATTCTCATAGATTCAACTGCCTTTGCCTCCCAAATGCTGGGATTAAAGGAGTGCCCCACCATTGACCAGCTACATTAGATTTATAACAGTAGCAAAATTACAGTTATGACATAGCAATAAAAATAAAATGATTTTATGGTTGGGGGTCACCACAACATAAGGAAATGTATTGAAGGTTTGAAACAATAGGAAGGCTGAGAATCAACCACTGTACTAGAGACATGAGCTTACTAACTGTAGACAGTTGACTGGGGATGATGCAAACACCGGTGTATTGGCACTTGGGAGACAGAACGATCAAGACAGCTTAGTACCTGCAGGGCCAGGCTGTGTCGATACAGACTATCTCAAAGAATCAAAACAAAAAAAATAGTATAAAAATGGGGAGCTGAAGAGATGGCTCAGTAGTTAAGAGCACTAGCTACTTTTCGAAGGGACCATGATTTGATCCCCATTGGTGACTCACAACCATCTGCTCTAGTCTCAGACAATCCACTTCTGACTACCATTGGCACCAGATACACTTGTGGTATACAGATATATATGCAGAGCAAACAACCATATACACAATAAGTAACTAAAATTTATGCATGTGTGCTTGTGTGAGTGCATGTGTATATACACATGTGTGTATAAATACAAGTGTAACAAGTTGAATCATTTAGTGGAAAAAATCTAATATAATACATTGGTTTTCTGTATATATGTATACAGATATGTCTCAACATGTATCTTCATGCATCAGAGGCAAAAGGTTGACCTTAAGTATCTTTCTTTGTCATTCTTTACCTACTTCTTTGAGACAGTCTCTCATTGAACTTGGAGCTCACTGTTTCCCTTGTCTCTGCTCCCCTAGTGTTAAGACTACAGGTATTCTGGCTTTTTACATGAATGTTGGGTTTTCTAACTTAGATCTCATGCTTTCCCATTACTCACCAAACCACCTCCCCTGCTTTAAAATATAAAATAAAATTTTGCTCTGCTTTGGAAACTCATTACATTTTAACAAGAAGTCCACAGAGTTAGAGTAACTGCAGGCTTCCAACTACATGGACTCTAATTTGATCCCATAAGTCACCTTTTCCCCATAATATGTTATCTTGAGCATCTTTCCATATGTAAAGAACCTGCCAGTGTCCTGAAGAGGATTATGCGGCTTCTGTGAATAAGTAGCAGCATTACTCTGTAAAATTGTTATCTATAGAACTTTTGTGACAGATTCCATGCGATTCTCACACAGCAGGGGCATCCAGCTGATGTGGAGCAAGAGGTGAAGGCCCCTCCCTGTGTGTCAGATTGCTACCTCTCATGTGACTGTCAAGCTATTAGAATTCATTGAGAGTAGAAGATAAAGCCACGTGAGCACTTCCCAAGCCCCTGGATGGATAGAACAATCAATTTTCCTAATTATAGGCTTAAAAGCCAAGCATATTTTAAAGCAGAATTGATGCATTTCAAAATATTGCTGTGAAATATTTGAAATAAAATGTTTCTCTTCCTTCAATGTTGTGCTCTTCTGGGTATTAAGAAAAAGAGGCCTATCATTAAGAAGATATCTTCAGAGTAGGTAGTATGGCTCACTTAGCAAAATGCTTACCTCATAGCATGAGGTTCTGATTTAGATCCCCAGAACTCACCTGGGAAACATCAAGTGTGGTCGAGTGCATGTGTAATCCCAGAACTTCAATATCCTATACAGCTTTCAATATCCTATACAGCTAAATTCCTGGGGTTCACTGGTCACCAAGCTCACCTTACTTGCTACTTGTTGAGTTGTAGACCAGTGTGAAAACTCTGAATCAAATAAAAGATGGATAGCATCAGTGGTTGTTTGAATGAGATGACCCCATATTCTTGGGCATTTGAATCCTCCATCCTCAGATGGTAGCACTATTGTGTAGGTTTAGTTGGCATAGTTTTGCTGCAAGCAGTATGTCACTGGGGTCAGCTGGGGTTTCAAAAGCTAAGCACCATTCACTCTCTCTGTTTCCTTCTTGTAGTTGGAAGATGTGCCTTCTCAGTCCTGCTTCCATGTCTGTCTGGATGCCGTGCTTCCCCATCTCAATATCAAAGGACTCTTATCCCCCTGGAACCACAAGACCAAACCAAACCTCTTTCTATCACTTGCCTCTGTCAGGGTGTTTTATCATAGCAACAGAAAAATAATATTGAGCCTAAAGAATGTCACCCTAGACTGTCCTGTGTCATTCATGTGCACATGCTCACCTGCACACATGCACTAACACATACCAACACACATAAAACAGACACACACACACACACGAAAAGAACAAGAAAAAAATATTTGCAGCTTCTATCACTCCAATTCTTAACTTGAATTAGTCAAGATGTCCAAAGAGGCACAATGTTTCACTGGGAAAATGTTTTTACATAGGCATTCGTGATTCTTGTATCCATTTAGTATTCATTGAGCCCAAATATAAGCTGACACTGATCATAAGGAAGTTAGGAACAAGCCATCTTCTGTGTCTCCAAATTATGCTTATTCTCTGTGGAAAATATGCATAACAAATGGGTGAAGACACAGGTGCATGTGCATTATGGGAACATGCAAGAGGAGAACTCAACTGGGAAGTGATGGGGAATTAGCACAGGCGTTTTGAGAAACCAAAAGGATGCCATGAGTCAGGTGCAGGGGAAGCTATAGGTACCCAAGATCAGCTCAGCTCAAAGATAGGCAGTGTCCTATGGAACATATAGGGAGGAAGAAGTCATTTTTCCATGATTAACTTAAGGTCTTTTGGGATATCTAGACTATTCTGGCTTGATAAAACTTAGATGTAAAATCTGTAGCTCAGAAAGAAGGAAGAGGATGCAGACATTTACAGAAGAAAAGGTAGCCACTAATGAGTTTTGCCTTGAGCAGTGTGCAGCACAAAACACTTCCAGGGACAAAGGGAGGAAGAGGGAAGGGAAATTGCATCATGAACAAAATAAGTAAAAAGCAAAAAACATATAAAAATAGCAAATGCTTGAGAGGCAGGAAATAGAGAAAGCTGAGGACACAAGGTGATGAGAATGTTCTGTCCTCAGTGTCAAAACTGTAGATATTTCAAAATTATAATCATCAGGGTATTCAAATCTGTCTATAAAATTCAGAAGATTATAGGATGAAATCATATTACATTTGACAGTAGGTGCAGTCATTGGGAACTTATCAACTGCTACAACATGGTAGAGGAGAGCTTGCTTTAGTGAGCTGAAAGAAAACTGTAAGCAAGTTGTGAAAGGGGTAGGTGAATGCAAGGGCTCCTTTGACTATTTTTCCCAAGAACACCTATGATGACTGAGGGGTTAAGGAGCTAGACTTAAAAGCTCCACATAAGAAATGAGGCTTCAGTCTTGTATGACTACTGTGATAACCTTTAGGTAGACCTATGACCAAGCTATACCTGCCCTAGACAGAGTGACAGGCGTTGGTCAAAGAGACCCTTAAAGTGGAAATCCTGTCTATTCACGTCACGACAAAACAAGGAAGACAATTGATGCAGGGATTCAGGCAGACTAGGAATAACCATACAAATGTTATTATGGCTCATTATTACCACAACTTGGTCTTGTTAGATTTTGGTCTGTATATCAGCCTACTTTATATCAGAGTTGAAGAACAGATTGGAAAGTCTACTCCCCATGAAGTGTGTTGAGAGGAAACAGCCAAAAATAAATGATGCCTTTTGCACATAATTGAGACCTAAGGGGTCCAATGGGTAAGTGCGGCGAGCCACAATTGCCTTCTGTGGATGGTGTGATGTGAGCTTCCTGACAGAATGTCCCATGTCAATGGAAAGGATAATGACAGGATGACTGGCTGCTTCTTGCTCCTTTCATTTGGTTAATTTGAATACACTCTTTATACAAATTATAGCTGCTGTCAATTTGATAATACTCCAATTTGAAAATTTGGATTGTTGGGTGCAGGCCCTTGCCAGCTCTAAACAAATGGTGGGCTGGCTAGCAGAAGATTTGAAGGGCACTCTGGCAATGGTCACAGACATGCTCATCTCTTGCTAGGAAGTTTCCAATGTAGGCCAGATTTCCAAATTGCTATTATATTAAAAATGAAACAGGACTTTATAAACTTCTACTAAAACCACTGTAGGCCTACATGTGGATGGATCAACTGGAATCTTCTTCCCTTCTGGTTTGCTTTCTTCTTACTCGTTCTTTTGCTTTTTGCTGGTTTCTGTGCTGGATCAAACGCAAGGAATCATGTGTGGGCACATGCTCTACCACAGCCTTGCAGCTCCAGCCTTTGTTTCTGCATCATATAAACCATTATCCCCTAGCATCCAAAATACATCAATTATTGTCTTTGTACCTCTTCGTCTTTGACTTCAAAACTCTATTTAATAATATTAGTTCCAATTAAGCAAATGATTAGGTACTTAATATGTTAGAGACTTTACTCATAGGAATGTAATCATGGACAAGACAAAGGCTCTGTTTGCTCAGAGTACATTTTTTTAAGGAAAAATGTAACAAAAGTGTTCAATGAGTTAAGCAGTAGAGTAAGGTAGAATTAAAAATGTTTTGACATTTCAACAAGACAATGCCTGTCTTAAAATATAATGGTTTCATTATTTCTATTGCAGGGGCTATTTCCACAGATTCTGGAAGAGGGAACTGGGTCACCAGGAGCTGAAATGACAGGTGGTTGGGAGCTGCCTGATGTGAGTGTTGGAAATTGAAGCTGGGTCTTCTGTAAGTCAGAATAACTTATATTCACAGAATTTATGGGGCAAGTCCCAAGATAAATGAAACTGTGTATCCAGTCAACTTAAAAGTCTCTCTGTATTTGAAATAAAACTGAACAAAACCAAGACAGGAGTAAACAATACTAGCGTTAAAGGAATTCTAGAATCTTGGAGAATGAAAACCTATTTTGAGTCCCTTTTATAATACAGAGTTATTCATTCCCTTGGCTACCACCGTCAATGGGTGCCAAAGTCCTTCTACATTTGAGCAATTCTCTTTTGTGTCAGTGTAAACAGGGTGTTTGCCAAGATTATGTTTTAGCTGTTAAATTGAACTAAAACTCAGTCCAAAGCCACAGCTCAAAGAGAGCTATCTAATTTTCAAAGTGTTACAAATCATAGTAGGTTAACTGTGGCAGAATATTAGTTTAAGATGTTACATTAATTTATAATGCAGAATATTTATTTAATGAAGTAAATATGTGCTGCACTTTTTTATGTTACTTTGTTTAACTCCATAAAGCTATGTTACTTTGCCTGTCTAAAACACCTGGTTGGTCTAATAAAGAGCTGAATGGCCAATAGCTAGGCAGGAAAGGGATAAATCAGAAGAGAGAATAAACAGAAATCTAGGCTCAGGAGGAAAAAGAAATGAGGAAAGGAGGAGAGGAGGACACCATGGCCCAGTCACACAGCCAGCTGCAGAGTAAGAAGGAACGAAAGATACAGAGAAGACAGAAAGGCAAAAATCCCAGAGACAAAATGCAGTTAAAAAGAAACAAGATAATTTAAGTTAGTAAACTGGCTGTAAATGAGCTCAGCTAAGGCCAGGCATTCATAAGTAAGAATAAGTCATTATTTCGGAACTGGAAGCTGGACCCTCAAAGAGTGAAAAATAAAACAAAACCAAACTACAATCAGCCAGTAGGTTAATCTCATGATGTGCTTTCTCAACAGCACACAGGCAGTCTTCGGGGCTTGGAAATTATTTTTTGTGGTCTTCTTAAGTGGCCTTTATCTCATCATACAAAAGTTAAAGAATGTATGAGCCAAACTGTCCCATAGATACATGATTTTATCAAAAGCTAGCCGCCTAATTGCCTACACCTGCCTCTTATTTCATAACCTTCAAGAAGCAAAGATGGGGGAAGCAATGCCACATGATAATGGAGGCCTAAGACACTGGTGGCAAAGAAGTATGAGGAATGAAAGGCTCTTCCCAGGCCACTCTGCTCCCAGACTTCATGAGGTCTGCCCTTCACTCTGATACCACAGGCCAATGGGAATACTGTTGTTAAAAAGTCAGAGATCCTGACAGGGAGAGGTTGCTGTAAAGGAATCCTCTAGCTCCTTTCCACCTCTATTATTACATGAAATTGAAGGTTTTTGTGGGGAAGGAAAGGAGACAAGTATCAAACAAAGTAGTTCTCAATATAATATTGTCATATCTGCATTCAAACTATCAATTTGTGAAAGCTGCATTCCTACCACTTATGCAGCTGCATGCTTGGCTTCTCTAGAATTCTGATGTGGCATTTGAACATCACCAATGACTGAGGGATAGACACCAAGGTGATTTTGTGTGTGTGTGTGTGTGTGTGTGTGT
>LOEQ01001983.1:251461-278508 GCA_001685075.1 Bramus lutescens | reverse complement strand
GGTGGAAATTTTTAATAAAAAAGTATAATAAATAAATAAATAAATAAATAAATAAATAAATAAATGATGGAGAATGCTTCAAGCAACAAGCACTAAGAGGTAGAAGTCGCCTAAAGAACCACTGGCATGTGATTGGCCAGAGAAAACAAGGGACACACACACAGTGGAATCATATTCACCCTTGAAAAAAAGGAAACCCTCACAATACTATAAACTGATGAGCCCAGGGCCAGTTGTTAAGTGAACGAGTGGGCTGAAATAAAGCAGATGCTGCATGGGAGATGACTGAGAAGTCAAAGGCACAGATGGGTGAGGGACAATGGTGGTGCCGAAGTCTGGCTGGAGTCTGGCTGGGGGAACAGGATTTCATTGTATGGAGAAGTAGGAGCATGGACCTGGTAGCTATGCTTAACATTTCTCTCCTGATACTGGGGGAGTGACGGGGAGAGGGGGTCGCTTTTAATTAATAGAAAACAACTTGAAGCAACATGCGAGACTGAAAATACATGGAAAGAAATTACAGTGGAAGATTATACATATTCAACAAAATCTGATCTTTTGTTTTACTTGTTCACTTCTTCTCCTCTTCCTGCCTTACATTTCTTCTTTATTTCCTTCCCTGATTCTTCCTTTTCTCTTATTCCATTTTTATTTTATGGTTGAAAACCAACAATTTTTATTGAGCACTAACCTCTACACTAGGCCTGTTGAGTGAGTATCACCTCTACACTAGGCCTGTTGAGTACTATATCTGCACCAGGCCTGTTGAGTGAGCACCACCTCTACATTAGGCCTGTTGAGTGAGCACTACCTCTACATTAGGCCTGTTGAGTGAGAACTACCTCTACACCAGGCCTGTTGAGTGAGTACTACCTATACACCAGGCCTGCTGAGTACTACATCTGCACCAGGCCTGTTGAGTGAGTACCACCTCTACACTAGGCCTGTTGAGTGAGTACTACCTCTACACTAGGGCTGTTGAGTGAGTACCACCTCTACACTAGGCCTGTTGAGTACTACCTCTACACCAGGCCTGTTGAATGAGTACCACCTCTACACTAGGCCCATTGAGTAAGCACTACCTCTACATTAGGCCCATTGAGTGAGCACTACCTCTACACTAGGCCTGTTGAGTGAGCACTACCTCTACATTAGGCCTGTTGAGTGAGCACTACCTCTACACTAGGCCTGTTGAGTGAGCACTACCTCTACACTAGGCCTGTTGAGTGAGCACTACCTCAACACTAGGCCTGTTGAGTGAGTGTTACCTCTACACTAGGCCTGTTGAGTGAGTACCACCTCTACACTAGGCCTGTTGAGTGAGTACTACCTCTACACCAGGCCTGTTGAGTGAGTACTACCTCTACACCAGGCCTGTTGAGTGAGTACCACCTCTACACTAGGCCTGTTGATTGAGCACTACCTCTACCCTAGGGCTGTTGAGTACTACCTCTACACTAGGCCTGTTGAGTGAGCACTACCTCTACACTAGGGCTGTTAAGTGATCACTACCTCTACACTAGGCCTGTTGAGTGAGTATCACCTATACACTAAGGCTGTTGAGTAAGCACTACCTCTACACTAGGCCCATTGAGTGAACACTACCTCAACACTAGGCCTGTTGAGTACTACCTCTACACTAGGGCTGTTGAGTGAGTACTACCTCTACACTAGGCCTGTTGCAGTCATTACAGGAGCCTGACAAAGTTTTAAGCAAACACCCAGGTCCTTTAGTTTTTGTTCTTATGTCTGCATACACATTCATCAATGTCCATGAAACTGCCTTTATCCCAGTGAAAATGTAAGGGAATAAGAAATTAACTTTGTAATAAATGGCATATTTTAAATAACCAAATATATTGAATTTCTCTTTATGAGTTTATAAAATCTAAATATATATTCAGTATGAATGGTTTAATTTCACTTGCCTTATCGTTGTCATCATTATTATTATTTAAGTTTTTGAGACAGAGTTTCTCTGTGTACCCTTGGCTGCCTTGGAACTCACTCTGTAGACCAGGCTGGCCTAAATTCACAGAGATCCTTCTGCCTCTGCCTCCCAAGTACAGGGATTCAAGGCATGCACCACCATCACCTGGCTCCTCATGTATTATTTATATTTCTTTTGATTTTTCTTCTCTTCACTCTTCCATGTCAGGAATGACCTTCAGTGAGCAAGACAAGGTCTTCACCACCAAGCCATATTCCTAGACTTCTTTCATTGTCAACAATGAATATTTCTATAAATTGATTTCTAATAAATTTTAGGAATGCAGTTTTCGTAATCAGGAGTATTTTGCATGGCTTCAAATTGGAGCAAAGTAGATATTGAGTAGATCATGTAACTGTCAGATCTTTTCCAGGTGACACAAAAGGGAAATGATGAATAAGATTGTTCTCCATCCAAGCTATGTTATAATGGTCGCTCGTCTTTCCTATGATGAAAACTTGGCATTATTCTGTACAGGGCGATGGACTCAGCTCAAATGAATCTGTTCCACTCAGTCATGGGGAAGGGCTACATGATCTTTATTTCCAGTAAGATTTTAAGAGAGAAATTGAAGCTTTATGACTTCCCAATCTAAATGGTATAGTAATACTACTGACTGACTTTCAAAGTAAAAAATAAGAAGAGAAGAAATAGAAAAGAAAATATTATATAACATGAAATTTGAATTTTGCTGTAATCTATTTACTAAGTATGACTATTTTTAAAATAATAAAATGAAACTTTATTATGAAAACATGGGATGATCTAAATTGGTATATAATTAGAATGTTGGGTTGCAACTTCAAAGCTTGCCATTTGAACTACAGAACCCATGGGAGGGTGTATTACCTTAGAATAGCATTTTTTGGGGAGAAACTGTCCAGTCAAACAAAGACCAAGACACAATCAGGATTTGCTACTGACAAATCTGCTCTCCTGACTCTCCAGCTGGTAGTTGTAGTTCAATAATTTTAAATTTTACTAATGGAGAATCACCCAGAGAAGGTAAGTTTCAGACTCTGGTTCTCTGTAGAAAAGAATATAGAATCATGAGACTCACCTCTGATAACTGAGATTTTTAAATATATTTCTACTTTATATGTAGGCAAATATTCTATTTGTTTTGTTTTAAGATCAATATGTGTATTTCCTATAATAAATGAGCTTAAATAATGTGTGACAGTGAAGATGGTATTTCTGGAATCTGTTGCTGTTTGAAGTGTAGGTCCTAACAATCAGGACTCAGATAATTGGCTAATAACAGTGATGTTGTGAACAAGACTCATCAATGAATCAGTGTTAGGAGCATACAAACAGTTATCATGGGGCAAACTGGGATTGGCAAAGGGATTGAAATAACAAAGTCACATCTTGGTATATCTCATACTTGATTCATCAGTCCTTCTGTCCTTCCAGTGAAACAGTTTTCTGTGTAGGTGTGTCAGTGTCTCTTTATAGGCATAGGACTATCTATATGCCATCTTGAATAAAAAAAATTCCTTGAAATTCAAAACTGAGTGGCTGAGTGATGCTAACATTTTTTTATTTTGTGAGTGGGGACTTTGATCATTTTACATTTAAAAAAATCATTTCAGAATTTAAACATTCAATTAGTATTTTATGCAAATATTAAAAAATATCAAACACTAAAAGGTCTGATGCACTGGTCTCAAGCAGTTCAGACTACATATCCTCAACCTGTTTACAGTAATTATTCCATACTAACATAAATGTGGCATATATGTCCTGAGCTTGAGCTTATTAAAGCTCACCAAAGGATGAATAGATGGATCTAAGATGTTTGCATGCTGCAGAAGTTGGTTGTTGAATTCCCCAAAAGGCCCACAAGTTACAAGCTTAGTCCCCACGATGTGGTTACTGGGGACAGGTACAAGCTTTAGGGGTGCCTACCTAATGGTAGGTCCTAAGGTCACTGGGGACCAAACTCCCACGGGATCCCAAGGATCATGGTCACCCTTCCCTGGCTACTCTTTTGTTTTACGATTCAGGATGTAAATGGCTTTATTTTGCCTTGTTTTCTCGCTCCTTGCAACCCAGGCAATCCCATCATATGCTCAAAGCAACATACGCCCCTGAGTACATGCCATCCTGTCCATGTGTGAGGTAAATAATCTTATACTACCTTTCGGATTTTGTTATAGGAATGAAAAGAAAGTAATACAGTAAGATTAATTCTCATGCATATGTCTATTTTCTCTAAAAGTATTATATTCTTAAACTGCTCTCTATGGAATTTGTATAGTTTTTAGGGAAACCATCTGAGAGTCTCCGTGAGGTTATGAGTTATAGGATAATAGCATGTGCTACACCACATCCTTTCTCAGTAGCCTGATTAACAGCTCTATTTCACTCACCAAGTGACTGCATCAAAGCATTATGGAAATGACTGCTCTAATATATTCCTTCTGCAAAAGCATATCTATTGAAGTCTCAAAGACACCAGGATGTTCTCTGTTCTTGGGGTACTTGTGAGGGTGAGCCTCAGTTCTATCACTCATGCGGTGTAAATAATCTGGGCTTCTAGTTTTAGGAATGTGACTGCTCTCCTGAGACAGGAAGAGTCACTCAGCAGAGAGGCTCTTGTTTCGTAAAAGAAGAGACATTATTACTGCACTGGTTCCTTATGCATTCTTTGTAAGGTAGAATTAATTTGTATTATTAAGTATACTATTTTAAAATTTTGACTCTTTCTTTATTAACTGTTGTTCCAAACTGCTATAGCTGTACTGGGAAGGCATAAAATTAATTCCATTAATAAGCAAAGCCAACTTTCTAGGGATTATTTGCATTCAAACAAAGATTTGCATTATTAGTGTTTTTGCAATCCACTATACCTAGAGAAATAAAACATACAAATTTGCCAATAAAATATGTACTGCAGTGTCTTTTGGACAAAAGTTTAATGAGAATTAATTCATGTTTTTGTCTTGAGAAATAATCATTTTCAAAGAGAGAATACTTTAGTGACATTAAAGGTACAGATGCCCTGGAGTCATGTTTTATCTTTGTCATCATCTTCAAATAATTAATATTTTAATAGTGAGTGCTCAACACTTCCCTAACTACCAGTTCACCCAGAGTACCTATGAAGGCTGTTTTCAAAAGAGGGCCATATTAACATGCTACATAGGTGCATATCTACACAGCGAAATACATTTAGTTAATCTACAAGAAAAATGATAACCCTCTTTTTTATTAGAAATATTTCAAAATCTGTAATACATAAAAATAAGGAACAATTGAATGACCACAAGCAATGATCAAGACAATTCATACACCTCTCTCCTCTCTTCTCCTCTCGTCTCCTCTCCTCTCCCCTCCTCTCCTCTAATCCCCTCCCCTCCCCTCCCCTCCTCTTCTTTCCTCTCTTCTATCTCTTTCACAAACACATATTTTGATTAAAAATATTCAATGGAAAAAAGAAGTATTTTTATTTACCTTTACAGTTAGACTCTGGCACCATTTATTTATATCTCCTTCCTACCTTCAAGCTGAATATACATTTACATTTCATGCACAAAATGGGCTTATAAGTGGATTGGCGTTTACTTTTTCAAGGAGGGCAAGATTGGGGTGGGCTGGAGAAGGGACTTAACTATCAGCTGTCAGGCCATGACATGTCCTTTGAACTTCTGTGTTCCACCCAGAAATGGGCCAGAGTCATACTGAGGTATGTAGTTGTTTTAAGGTTCCTTGATGGACCATACGGACAGAGTCCTAATTCCCTCAGACACATAAGGATATTTTTACTTAGTACCTTCCACAGACAAATTCTCTTTTTAACTGAAAGTTACTTGATTCCTTCTAAGGGTCCAACAACAGGTCTTTCTTTCTCTTTCTTTTCTTTCTTTCTCTTTCTTTCTCTTTTCTTCTTTCTTTCTTTTTCTCTTTCTCTTTCTTTCTTTCTTTCTTTCTTTCTTTCTTTCTTTCTTTCTTTCTTTCTTAAATCAATAAATAAATAAATGTGGCCTTGAAAAGGTAACATTAGATTAACTTCTGCTTTCAAGACCTCCAGAATTTTGTATTTAATTTATTTGATGTATTTACCAAGTGTTCTTTATTTTGATGACAATTTTGTCTATAAAGACAAGGAGAATACACCAATTAGATTGGGGGTAGGGTCAGTATAAGCCACACCCCATCTGTGTTTCTTTCTCACTGTTTTTATATGTATCACCATGGAATTTGCAAACCTCTTCTCCTAGAACATGGAACCATATTTTTTAAAACAACATGTGGTGTGTAAAGAGGAAGGCATTATTGATTCACCTTTTGTAAACAAAGAGCCTTAAATTAAGCCACATACGATGTTTTTGCTACAGAGCAGCAAACTCGCAGGCATAATGCAGGTTTTACTTTGCCCCCATTTTCTATAACCTGACTGTAGATTTCTAGTGTCCCTATATGTTCTTTGCAGTTTGCATGATAGAACATTTTTAGTTAAAATACATAATTTAAATTCCTCCCGTGCTTCATGTCCAAGCCACTGGAAATACCTCTCCCTTCTAAAAGCTACTCTTCTCACAGTAGAGGGCATTCCAAAACTGTGTACATTGCAAAGAGTTTCCAGTGAGGGTAAGAGAGAACCAGAGCGCTACTGAGAGTGTTCTTCAACCGACAAGCAGCCATCCACCATGTCTATGATTAAACATATAATGGAGGATAATGGGAGGCCTTTGATGACATTAACTAAGTCCAACCTTACACACTATCACCTGGCTCAAATAATAAGCCAATACTCTGAAATTGATGGCTTGCAAGCACTTAGAAGGATTTCATATTCTTTTCTCCACTTCAGGGCTTAAAATGGTTAAGATGCCAAGACTGCAAAATACTCCCCAAGCAACACATACAGCCACTATTGAAAGCCACATTTGGATGAACTTCATAGTATGTGACGATAAGAACTGATTACATTTATTTATTTTTCCTTTTTTTTTTTCAAGACAAGGCTTCTCTGTAGCTTTGGAGCCTGTCCTGGAACTAGCTCTCGTAGACTAGGCTGGCCTTGAACTCACAGAGATCCTCTTGCCACTGCTTCCCAAGTGCTGGGATTGAAGGTGTGCATCATCACCACCTGGCTGATCATATTTATTTCTGATCTTTAGAGGATAGCTACATCTAGAGATTCACCAAGCCTTTTGAGATTTTTATCTGGTTATTTTCTCTATAGAGTTATTTAAACACACCAACATACATGATTTCATGAGCAATAACATATCCTGATATAAGAAACTATTAACACTGCATTAAGAGAATAGAGGTAACGTGATGGTCAGAGAGGGTATGTGAGGATTGGGGAGGAAAGAAATAAGGAATTGTCAATCAAAAGTGCAACATTTCAAGTAGGAGGAGTCAATTTTGACATATGGCTCACATCAGGATTTTGAGAGTCAGTGTATTTATTTAAAGTAATTAAATTTGAGAGTCAGTGTATTTATTTAAAGTAATTAAATTTCAAGCATCTCATCATAATAAATGGTATCATTTATAGTGCTTGGATTAAAGGTGTGCACCACCACCTTCCAGCTCAAAGAAATTTTAATTCTACTTTGTAACATTGGGGGCTTGTTTGTTGGGGGTTTCTGTCCTGCCCAGGTCCCCCACAGACAGAAAGCCCCAAAGAAAATCACACAGAGATCTCTATAAACTAAAAAGCTGATTGGGCCATTAGGTCAGGCTACTTATTAGCTCTTATACTTATATTAACCCATTATTCTGATCTATGTTAGCTATGTGGCTCAGTACCTTTTTCAGTGGGGTAGATCACATCCTGCTGCTTCGGTGATCTAGGCAGGAGTGGGAGGAATCATCTTCCTCCCCCCAGAATTCTCCTGTTCTCATTGCATCATTTCTACTTGCTGTCTAGTTTTCCCACCTATACTTCCTGCCTGGCCAATTAGCATTTATTTAAAACATGATTGACAGATTACAGACAATTCTCCCGTACCACTACTTCCTTAATACGTATGGATGCCAAGCACTTTTAAAGTTGTTTATCAGCCATTGTATTTCTATTTTTTTGAAAATTGTTGGCCAATATGCTGAATGGTATTTCTGTATTTTAGTCCTTTTTCAGTTCCTTACTTATTTTAGATATTAACTCCCGTAAATATAGAAAAGGAAGTACTGACGTCAGAACACTGGGGAGGGGTCAATGAGATGGGGAGAAGGGAGGAGGATGGATCCCCAAACTAACCATGCATGAAAACACCATATGGAAACCTGTTACTTTGTATGCTTATTAAAATTATATACTGTGTAGATCATGTAGTTAAGAATTTATTCTGCTTCTTATATAAATGATAGGTTTGTATAAAATACACAAAACAATATAAGAACTAAAAGTTCAAAATAATAGTGTTTTTTGAATTGTGTGTTTGTGTATGTGCACAACAAAAATTTAAGACTCATTTGCTTCAAAAATACAAAACAAATATTTTAGCACGAATCTCAACCAAATTATAGTGGATGCCTGTCTCTCAGGAAGAAACTGGCAGAGTGCACAGTTGCCAAAAGGTAAGTCTCCTCCGTGCACATGAAGTTACATTGTTAGCGGTTTCCAACATATATGTTACATATGTTACAATTTGCTCCTTAGTGGTTAATCAAAAGTTTCTGAACTTAAATTAATAAATCTTTCTATCTAGGTCAGGTCTTTCTATATTGGCAAAAGTAAAGATTTTAAAGATAATTCCTTTGAGATTACAAAATAAATAGACTGCAAGTCATTTTAGCTGGTAGTTTTGTGTGTCAAATTCAGAATTTCTCATCTCAGAAATCTTTCAGTAACAGTGGATATTTTTAACATTAATCCTCATTACATTTTAAGGAGAAGAGGTGATTTATCCTTGTAATACAGTATGTTTTCTTTCTTTATTAGAATCTACATTGTGAAAGCCTCAAAATATCAACAAAGCTATCATTTTATCTAAAGCTGGACTCTACTGATTGAAAACTACCTTTTGGACCAGGGAGATGGCTTACGAGGTACTGGTGGCTCTTAGACATGCCTTATTTATTGCAATACTCACTTAGTGTGACTCTGAGGATTCTTACTACTGGCAAGAAAAACTCATTCAGTGGACAGATATTTGAAAATTTTTTCATTTATTTTTCCTGAACAGGTAGAAAATCCTGACTAACGATGTTATTTGAGCTCTGATGCTGTGAAGTAATCTTTGGTAGTTTCAAAATTAGAGACAGGTATGCTATCGTGGCTGAGTAAGCAGAATGGAACACAATCCCTCCTAATGCCACTCTACAGAATGGAGCCTTGCACAGCTACCTTTGATGAACACGAGATTCACACAATAAACATACTCCCATGGGGACTGTGTATCTTGAAAGGACTGTGTAACCGAGATCTTAATTTCTACCTATTGGAAAAAAGCTTATGGATTATTGTAATTCAAACTGGGTGTAAAACTCACCCATCCACTTTTGGTACTTCAAATGTATTAATTACGAATCAGTCAAACTAAGGCAATTAGAAAACCATCAATACAGTAAAGCCTGAATTTCTGAGGAATAATGATTTTTACACTAATGTGAAATTAAATTTTAAAAGGAACATGGATGAGGAGTCACACGATGATCAAAAAATAATCAATCTGGTGATGAATTTAAAGCCCAGTGTTTATGCCTGAGTGTGTGTTAGGTGGACATTCAGACCTGAGCTCTTTGGCTAACGTTCCTACTTTAATAAGTGTTGTTTCCTCTGTTTATGTGAAACATCTGACTTGGCACATTGGTTATGAATGAAGGATGTTATAGTTTTAATGTGTGGTTAGAAGATAAACGTTACTGGTACTACATTGTTTTATATGTAAGATGCACAGTTAATAGTTTTATTTCCATTTGCAACAAACCCATTTGTCAACAATGGTCATTTTTAGGAATTCTTTGTTATAATTTTATATACATATATGCATGAAATGAATAAATCTTCATAAACTCCTTGAATTTGGTAAGCAGCAGTTCTCTCCCTGCCCTCATGAGATTTGAATCATATACTCTATGTCACCTGGAATAATGAGCAACTCTTTTCCCTCCATTTTGTTTTTCTAGAAGTCTCCATTCTCTGTAATGCCCTTGCCAAGATGCATCTCTGCTTTTGTCAGCATCCACTGATTTTCAGCTAGGATCTCTAAGCCTAAGTCTGTGATGGAGACCTTTGCTCAGGCCTACATTTGGAACTATTTGCAGGACATGGCTACATGCAGACCCCATTAATACTTGACCAGACAGTATGTCTAGGTTCCTCTTGTCTTTTCACTCTCCCATTCCCAGGCATAACTTGTTCTGCTCTCTGAACCCTATTGCTTGACCAATGATACCTTCAGCTCTGTCTGGTGTTCTGTTTTTGAGACTCATGTCCTATCCAATAGCATCCTTTTAGGATCTCCTATCTAGAATCTAGAGTATTTTTTGATGATCTAACTTAATTTGCAGCTGAAAACTTTAAATAATGTTCTGTGAATGCCTTCCAGTTACCAGACTAAGCACTTAACTACATGCTGTGTGCCTATCAATCAGCAAGGAAAACAGACCAGCTCCCTACCCTCATGAGACCTGTGTGAATATGGGGGAAGAAACGAAATATGTAGGGTACAGAAATTATTTCCAACAGAGAGAACATCTAATAATAAAATAAAATTGGATAAAGTGTCAAAGCAATTGGAAATGAGTGTCCAAGAGGGAATTTATTTCTAAGAATTGTACATGAACCAAAAAACTAAAAAGCAATGATAAAAAAGATTAGTTTGAAGTCATAAAAGATCATTTGCATGCACATCAGTGTGTCTTCACATGTGTCTGTCTTCACATACATGTACACACATGTCTTCATTGGCCCAAACTACACAGAAATATATTCTACAGTAGATAGAAGACCTCCATATACAAAGACTTTTGAATATATTTTTGGTATAATTGGTTCATATAAGGATAGAATTTCGATTTAGGTTTTTTTGTAACAATGTGTTCTGATACAATTATTTTTACCTTGCTCTGAAGTAATTTTTCCCATCCAGACAAACTGCCTGCTTTTAATTTTTGGGCACAACAACACTATGAACCTGTTTAGCTCCATATATTTGCTGACATTGGTGTCATGTCACCACAAAGAGTGGACAAGTCAGAGGTGCTCGTTCCCAAGATAGCGTTCACTGCTGTCTTCTCTCAGCATGCCATGTGCTGGCAGGTGCTGTTCTTCTCCAGTGACTAGTCTGGATCTGCCTGACAGACCCTCCCAAAGCCTCCTTTTTGTCACACTGGTGCTTACTTTTTTAGCTCTGCCAGCTTCACTGCCTCTACCTGACCCTATAACTCACCCACACCTATGCACTTAGCCCCTTGCAAAGCACGCCACAGTGATTCATTTGGGAAAGGTATCTGTCTTTTTAGGTTTTAGAATACCAGTGGTTTTGTTTTTGTTTTTATTTTTCTAAATGTCAAGGCAGCCAGCAAGCAATACGGTCATGTTTATTCTAAGTTTGTGGTCCTTAGGTATCATTTTTGTGTGTGTAGGAGTGTTGTTTGTGTTGTAAAGTATTATGAAAGCCTCCTAAATTCTAGTGCAAGTATAATCCCTGATGCCTACAAATCACAAACCCAGAGAACCTAGACAACAAAGAGGACCCTAAGAGAGACATACATCATAAATGGATCTAATCTACATGGGAAGTAGAAAAAGACAAGATGTCCTGAGTAAATTGGGAGCATGGGGACCATGGGAGAGGGTAGAAGGGGGAGGGAGAGAAAGGAAGGGGAGCAGAGAAAAAATATAGCTCAACAAAAACAATAAAAATTCAAAGATTGCATTGTCTATCACAATGATAATGTAAGTTACTGAAGTTTACAAACTGACATTCATTTCTAAATAAATGTATTTGTTTCACATCCTGACCACAGTTTTCTCACCCTTCTTCCCCTTCCAGGCCTTCCTCTGCTCACCTCTCCTCGGCCCCATTCACTCCTCTCTTCCTTTTCTATTCATAAAGGGGCAGTCCTCCACGGATAGCAACACAGCACGGTATATCGAGCTACAGTAAGACTAAGAACCTTCCTTTCTAATATCAGTGAGCAAGGTGACTCAATATAAGGAAGAGTGTCCCAAAAGCCAATGAAAAGGTCAGAGACAGCTCTTGCTCCCTCCTATTGTTGAGTCCCTCATTAGGGGCTCACAAAGACTAAACCAACAACCAAGGAGCCTGCACTGACCTCGGCCCTCAGCAAAAATGTGACAAACTGACACTAACACTGGCTATCAGGGTTAAACAACAGCCACTTATGGCAAAGCCACGCCACATTCTCTGTAGGAGAACCTTGCAAAGGTGGAGCACTGTGACTTTCTAGACACAGACCAAAGTACTGGGCATAGCAAAGATGGAAAGGCAGACCACACCACTATTGGGAAGACTCCCATCTAATGGGATGGAAGAGCCAAAGACTAAAGACTTGATTGACACCATGGAAAGACAAATCTTTGGAATGTAAATGGCAGGTCTGATCAATAAATTCCTTGGTGTGTGGATTAACAATACAGAGAGATCAATTAGGAGAGCACTGACTAGTTGGTGGTATTTAAAAGCAACATTGAAGCAAAGAAGAGAAGACAAAGTAACAAAGTTGAGAGGAATAGTGGCCATTTTATCAAGGTATAGTATTTTTAAGATGAAATTTAAGGTTTCACTCATTCATTCATTTTTGCAGTGCTGCAATTAAACCTAGAGTTTTGCACACCTCAGGCAACCACTCTAGACTGAGCTACATCATCAGCTCCCCATCTTTAAAGTTTTATTAAATTTGGAGAAAAGGTCTAAGTAAGTTTCCCAGGCTGGTCTTTAACTAACCCTGCAAATAACTCTGCAGTCTGGGCAGGGCCTGAATTTGTAACCTTCCTGTATCACCTTTCTGAGTAGCTGGATCACTGACACACTGTGCAGTGTTTCAGAATATTTGTTTGACTATGCAAAGATGTGTTACATTTGTTTAATTATGTTAATATGCGTTGCTGTTTTTATCTTTCCTGTCTAAGGCACCTGATTGGCCTAATTAAAAAAAAACTGAATAGCCAATATCAAGGGGGGAGGTACAGGTGAGACTTCCAGGCAGGGAGAGTAAGTTGGACAAGGAATTTATCCTCTAGGAAGAAAGAAAAGGACACAATAGGGAGATGCCAGGGGCCAGTCAGACAGATACAGAGGAAGCAGGAAAGTAAAACACACAAAATATAAGAAAGGTAAGAATCCCAGAGGCAAAAGGTAGATGAATAAAAACAAGTTAAATTAAGTTAAAAAAAGGAGACAAGTCTAACCTAAGTTTGAGCACTTTTAATTAAAATAAGTCTCTTTGTATTTATCTGGGAGCTGTTCATGGTCCAAAGAAAATGCCAGCTACAGATGGCACCTGACATGGGGTCCAAATTTTCACATACGGCCTGAGAAAGCTGAGACAAACAAACAGACAAAAACAAATGCAGCTCCTTTAAGAGGCACTACTGTGCAGCGGAGCACTTGAGAGGCTGTCCCACCAACTAGAAACAACAACCTAAGTAGAATACCTGCCACAGTGTGGGCACCAAACTCTTAGACATGGGGCAGATGAATGCAGCCCTTGATTAAACACAGCTCACAGCTGAATATGTCTCTCCGTTAGGCCTGCTGGGTTTAAGGCTCAGTTTTCTCAGAACTGAAGAGGGGATGGAGCCAACAGCCAGAATACCACTGCTGATGGCCTAGCTGCTACTTAACAGTTTAAGGTTTGGCTCATGTGGTTAAAGAACCCTACAGGTGTACAGTAATATCATTCCAGACCAACAAACCAAAGCAAAGCAAAACAAAATAACTTTAAACATGTGACAGTGTGTATAGGTGCTTAAGAAAGAAAGAAAATTGGTATAGACAGTCACAGTAAGAATAAAGTTTAAAAATAAGTAAAGTCTTTAAAGAAAGACTGAAGTAATATAAACATAGTAAGCCACATAAAGATGGAAAAAACACAGGGAATCTGGATCATGTATGGTGTTTTATTAATTTAAAATTTTTTGAATGCTGATGAGTAAATGTTACTAAGACACATAGGATTGTAAGATGAATTGCTGAATTAAACCAGCCTAGATTCTTAGGAATATATTAACTTCAATATGGATTCAGAAAATATATTGTGTTTGGGAGGACATTATGCTTTTGTTTTCATGGGAAATGAAAGGCTACGAATTCCTTCAAAATTAATAGAGATCAGATTTTATTGGGGGAGAACCCCTGAAAATCTTGGCTACAGACATACAGAAATAAACCTAGAAAATGACAAAATGGTTTATGTATATTCTGATTCACCAACAACAACAACAACAACAAAAAAAACAGCTCTGAGGATGGATGAGACAAAATAAATCTTGTTGGTTACAGAATTCTCATAACTAATTATTACATGTCCTACTTATGTCATGGATAGAGGTTAGGTTATACAGTACAAACAAACTTATAAAGTTGGCAGAAGACTTTTATCTGCACAAATATAAGAAAAAGATCACCTTTGGCTGACTTGTGTACAATGGATAGTCCATATTTGTTTTAATAAAGATACATATGGTATTTTTAAAACTTTATGTGTTTATAGAGCAAGGAGACCATGGTAGTTTAGGTGATGTAACCTTTCAGTGCGCCTCTGTTGCAGTTTCCTTAGAGTTCTGTGTTCAGAACAACTTCAAGGCTACTAGCTGAGATGGTCCAGCCTCACAGACTATTCTAGTCAGGACTTCAGATAAGCCTTGCAGTTTTACAATACAGAGACTGCAAAACAAAAGCTATGTCTAGTTTTCTTAGGACTTGACCATTATCTCAATTTTCTCAGGGTCAATTGTCACCCCCAGACAAGAAGAACAGTGTAGAGAACATAATACCTATATTCCTAAGAGGTGGGGCAGGTGATTTTTGGTCATTCAGCGGATCATTGATATTTGTCATCATTTAGTGGGGAAATAATAATATATGATAAAAAGACAACTAACTATTCATCTCAAATATTTTATATTGGTATAGATTTTTGTATATTGATAGAAGTTTAAGGTTATTTTGTTGTAGCATATGTGTTTCTACTATGGTTTAAGGTATTGTATCTATGAATCTAATTTAAAACTGTAATATAAAGTTGTAGTCCTTGAAAGCTATTATTACAAACTGTTCAGGATAATTAAAATGTGGGTTATTAGTTAGTGATCTATAACAACCAAACTTGTAGTCATGTCAGGCTATGTTTTTAATGTCATACAGGAATATATAGGTAATCTTCAAATGCATCAGAGACCTATACAATATGGCATTTAAGATGTTTAATAACCTAAGGCTTTTCATTGCACTGCTCTTGGCAGCTCCAATCTATTTCATGAAAGGATTATGGATATCAAAGAACCTCCATGTGGAGTTTACTTTCACTGCGGCAAAGCTAGTCATTTTGTCCTGAAACTGCCCTTGCGTTGAATGCTGACAGTATACTATACAAACTGGACAAGCAGGACACAAAGGAAAAAGAATGTTGAACATTGCCAAGATAAGGTGGAACAGTCCTTCAAAACTCCCACTTCACAGAGAAGTCTATCAGATATTCTAGGCCTGTAGGCTATAGATGGATGCTCTAACATTGCCTAGGAACTTTGTGTGACTGTCTAGGCAACCAGATGTCTTGTCGTTTCTATAGTTTTGGAAGCTGCTTTGCTCTGTACTTCCTGTTCACTCAGGTAATATTATACCCTTCTTGGTTCTCTGGTAGAAGTGAAGAGGAGACAATTATAATGTTCCCTGCTCCCAAATTCTAAAAAGAAATTTACATAAGAGATGCAAATTTTATAAGGTTGAGAAGTGTAAATTGTTTATCTGAGAAAATGTTTTCAGGTCTAAATGGTAATTTTGGGTTGGTAATACAAGTTAGAATAGAAAATAAATTAGGCACAAAATTTTGAACTCATCAAGATGGAATAAATAATGGAGTATTTTCTCTGAATTTGCCAAATGCAAATGGACTGGATATTCTAAAGGTAATTTTTACTTGATAACTGTTTTTATTGTATATAGTCTTACTATGTTAATGCTAAGACCTTTCTTTTTATTTAGACAAAAAGCGGGAAATGTGAAATATTTGTTTAACTTTGCAAGGATGTGTTGCATTTGTTTAACTATGTAAAGATCAATTGTTCAATTGTTGCATTTGTTTAATTATATAAATACGCATTGCTGTTTTACCTTGCCTGTGTAAGGTGCCTGAGTGGTCTAATAAAAAGCTGAATGGCCAATAGGATTGGAGGAGTTACTAGGGGAAACTACCTGACAGAATTAAGTAGGAGGAGGAATTTAGGCTCAAGGAAGAATGAAAGAAGATGACAGAGAGATGCCAGGGGCCAGTCACCCAGACACAGAGGAGGCAGGAACATAGGACAGAAGAATGAAAGAAAGGGAAAAAGTACAGAGGCAAAAGGTGGATAAACAGGAACAGGTCACATTAAGTTAAAAGTGTCGGACAAGTCTAAGCTAAGATCGAGCATTTATAATCAGTAACACATCCCTGTGTCTTTATTTTGGAGCTGCTTGGGGACCCAAAGAAAATGCCAACTACAGTGCAGCTGCATAGGATAAATTCAACAGGGCCAAAGCCGTAACTTTACACTAAGTTAAAGGTGCTCCATGTTTCAAAAATCAAGGGGCTAACTTTCACATCACTGAAAAATACACCTAGAACTGAATACAATGTACACAATAGTATATATTGAACACATACTGTGTGCAAGACACCATGACTACAGTTGAAGAAAACAGCACAGGTAGAATATCTGCTTCTAGTGAGCTTGCATGTTAGCATGGTATGCAGGTAACACATACACAGATAATTAATTATAAGTAAGTGAGAGCTAAAAACCCAGCCAATATTGAGCATGCATAGAGGAGAGGATTTAATATAGATGAAAATATACATCCAGAATAGGTCATACTCACAAAACTGCAGTGCCTGGAGGGAGAGATGTGCTCTCAGACAGTGCTTATCAAGACCTGATTGCATCAGGAACTGCTCTGACCTGCTCACTGACTCAATTCTTACAACAGCCCTCTGAATTAGACATCACTAAACTATGGCTTTGTGGAAGGCAAAAAGGCATGAGTGACTTGTCATTCTGTGAGTTCAGGGTCTAAGATCCAGACATGGAGTTCTTGCTGCCATTGGAGAGGCTCATCCACAGTGTCTTCTTCTTCCCATACTACAAGCATAAGAAGAACCAGTCTTTCGATCTGAGAAACACCAAGGTTATGAGAAAAAGAGAAAGCAAGCAACGATATGTTTTCATTTACTCTGCTTGTTTTGTTCCACTATGTGCTTGGTGGAGTTCCAGAGTCATGAACAAAAGCTGTCAAAAGTTCTCTGCTCTTAAAGACTTGCTTCGCAGAGGAATAAATATGGCCACTGAAAGGTATTAACTAAAGTGTTCACTTTATATGATACGAATGATAGCATTGTGCATGACAAACAGGGCTAACTCTAAGGTTCAGAATGTTGAAGACAGGCTATGGAATTTAAAGTATGGTGGACAGAAGCAGTCTATGAGGATACTTGCAGGAAGCATAGCTTAGAGTAAGCATCAGAGAAACCCAAATTGTCACCCACAGAGACCTGTTTTCTTCAATGGAAGGAAATGAGTGAGTCCTCTTCTCCTGGAATGCTGGAGTGAGGTGGTCAAACAACCACTGTGTTCTTTGCTGTACTATTAGGAGCCAGGCTTCACCTGAATCCCCCAATATCCTGAGCATTGTTTAGGCCCTAATCCTGAACTTTGTCTCTCAGTAAACAGAACACATCCTTAAGAAAGAGGTCACATTGTCCATCAATACAATCTATCCTTGTGCTTATTCTTTAGGCTGCTCTGTTTGCCAGTCAATAGAATTCATTCTCTTTGTAAAGGTCACAGGTGCCTTGCTACTTTGTAAGAGAATTTCCACACAACCTGCCCTGAAGTTTTGTTACAAGAATTGTCATATGGAGACTTTCTCCCTTAAAGCTCTACCATGTTTAAATGTGTAAGAAAAGTAAACCATGACATCAGTCCCTGGAGGGCATGACCCAGTGCCTGCAAAGATGGCACTGTCCCATGTTTCATTCCTCACCTCTCCCTAATGGGCTTGTTGGGGTTCCTGATAAAAGCAGGGATGTGTAGATGTGAAAGTAGTGCTTAAGGAGAGGAAACAGATCCAGAGAAAACCCTCTTCACTCCTGTGTCAAGAAACAGTATCGAAAGAAGAGACAGACACAGACTGCCTTGACTGATGTCTTGATATCTGCACTGAATATGCCATGTGGTACACTCAATACTATCCAGGAAGGAGTATGGACAAGCAGTTGGTGGAGCGTGTGAACAGTAGGGGTGCCCTCTCTACCAGGATGTCAAAGAGTTCATCTTTGACGAGAGAATGGCAAGTCATACCTTAAATGGATACATGCTAATGAACAGAGGAGAAGATGAACTGCTTTGTGTCATGAGCAGGGACAGGGTTTGGTGAAAGAATGGATAACACAGGACAGAGAGTCAGGTTTAGTAAAAGACACTGTGGTGCTTTCAAAGAAAATGACTGCCAAAGGAAGTGGCGCTATTAGGAGGTTTGGATTTGTTGGAGTAGGCGTGGCCTTATTGGAGTATGTATCTCACTGCTGTCGGGGGGATTCGAGGTCTTCTATGTACAAGCTCTGTCCAGTGTCACAGTTAACGTCCTATTTCCTGAAGATCAAGATGTAGCACTCTCAGCTCCTTCTCCAGCACCATGCCTGCCTGCAGGCCGCCATGTCCTGCCTTGATTATAATGGACTAAACCTCTGAAACTGTTAGTCACACCAATTAAGTGTTTTTCCTTTGTAAGAGTTGCCATGGTCATGGTGTTTCTTCGAAGGAATAGAACGAAGACAGACATCTACACAAAAGATTCTGGGATCCATCAGGGCTCTAATGTGAAAGTAACAAGCTCTCCCTGGTGAAGAAAAGAGCTCTCCCAGGAGTGTGCCCTGGGGGAGGTGCTCTACTTGTGCGTACACACCCTTGCTTAGCTCACATGAGTTAAGTGAGATGAAAAAGTAAAAGAAAACAGAAAAAAAAAAGATTTTCTCAAGTTTAGAGAAGACAGACTTGCATGACTTGAGTGACGGTTTCCAATCGCTTAACACAGAGTTGTAACAATTGGTATAACGGATCTGGTTGATCCCAAATCTACACTCTCACTGCAGACTACAGCCTTACCACACTTACAATTCTAATCTGGCAGGATGCAGCGGGGTGACTTCAGCAGTCTGAGATAGACTGTAGGTGGGACAGAGCAAAATTTTCCAAATCCTTTGAATTCTACCTTCTGCTTTGCTGATTATTGGAAGCTTATTTGGCATCTCCTTCACATTCCAGGCTCTGGAACAAATCCTCACTGAAGAGACTTTCGTACAAACCCCTTCTGTTTCCCATTCACACTCCTCCGACCCACAGATGAGGAGGCACTCATGGTCAGAACTCAGCTCTAGTCCTGACTTCATTCTTGTCCCAAAGCGATGCCTTCCCAGAATCTTCGTTAAATTACATTCGAGATGAAAAGCAGGCTACATATTCAAAATCATTTTTCAGGGCTGTCCTTCCTCCATCATGGGCAGTTGGTCATCACTGAAACACCTGTAGCCAAGTCTTCTACTCTGGCACAGACTTCCAGGAACATTTTTATGCATAGTTCAGATAGGTTAAATGAAACACTCATCTAAAGTAGACCTTATACACTAGTGTGCCTCAACCTTAAGCTAACTTTGTGACTATAAAATTAGGACACAAAGTATAAAAAGAACAGTGGGGCTGGGAGGTGACTCATTTGTAGCATTCATGTCTTGTATTGAGAGCAGTATCTGAGTTCAATCCCAGCATGATAGACACAGAAACTAGTCCTGGAACTAGCTCTTATAGACCAGGCTGGCCTCAAATTCAGATCCGCCTGCCTCCGCCTCCCGAGTACTGGGATTAAAGGTCTGTGCCACCACTGCCCAGCTTTATTTCCACAGTTTTAATAGGATTTATTTTAATGTAAAACAATAGACTAGTGGAATTAAAAATTTAAATTTAAAAGTAGCCCCTTTTATGTTTCTTTTGTGAATAAAATTGAATTAAGTTTGGATCATTTAGGCATTCTTAGGATTACATGTATCTGGTTTTAGATATACCTTCCACCCAATGTCTACAGAAAAAAATTCAATTATTTTTGTTTTAACTTTTAAAGTTTACTAACTGCTTTAAACGATAGCTTGAAGTTCAAATATTACCCAAATTTTCAGGATGGGGAGATTTTATTTTCCTCTAAAAATAGCATTTAAAACTAAATTAAAGCGCAGAATAATGAGCCTTACAAATCATATCTTTAAATTCAGCGTTGTCTTCACTTGAGAATTTGCCTTTGTTGAGATTCATTGTTTGTGGCAACCCAGACATTTTGCAGGAGGCAGATTTTCTGAAAAGCAGTTTTCCTTTTCTTTTTTATTCACTTTTGCTCCCAAATCAGTAAGGTGATTAATATTTTTAATTTCTCCAAGGCTAAATTATGCAAATAAGATGCAACTCCCCTTCTTCACCCTTGCATTTTGTGACCCATCTGCAAAAGGGAACTGCAGTGCACTTAGGAGTGTGGACATTGCAGTGAGCTGTCGGTAAACACTCCAGTGCTTCTCCAGAGCCTGACCCAAACTAGGGTGCAAGGTTGGGCCCAGCTCCACACCTTACTTTTTTTGTTCCAGGAGATTTAAGTGGTTAAAAAGCACTAGGGTGTCTGCTATTCAAGATGTTATTGATAGGGCTTTATTGGTCTCTGTAAAAGTCTTATAATAGTGCTAAGTTGCTGTGTAGACAATGTATACATTGTATACAACCAGAGAAACAAAGTGAACATCTTAAAATGTAGTGGAAACTAATGGAAAACTAGGAACCTCCTATAACCACCCTTTGGTCCTCTGTATCAGTCTGTGTTTCTCTTACTGGATTCTGGTGTGTGTCTGTCAGTTCCTTTATGTGGAAGCCTGAGACTGACTTCAGGAGTTTGCCTCAGTTGTTCCCCACCTTATTCATGGAGACATGGCCCGTCATTGAACTCAGAACTCACTGGTATGTCTAGTCCTACACTCGCCTCTGCCTTCTGAGCTCTGGAATTTCAGGGGCACCACATCCACTCCACTGGGTGTTCCCTGGGTTCTTATTATCCCAGCCCTGGGCATAGCACTTGCCTGGCCAGGGCTTTACCAACAGATCCTAATCCTTGCTATCTAATTTTTAAAAATTTCCTATTGAAGAATTTCAGACAGGATTATAACGTATTTTAATGGAACCCCATTCCCCAACCCCAACATATCCACCCACCAATTTTATCCCAAATTTCATGGGTTTTTGTTTGTTTGTTTGTTTCTTAATATAACAAGTGTTCTTAGTGCTGCCAATTTGTGAGCCTTCTAATAGAATGAAATTCCACCAGCTGCTCTCCCAGAAGCCAAAAGCTATCAAATAAAAGCTGAGACCAGGTACAGGCTATGTTCCTTTGAGGTCTCATCAGCTCCTGTACCAAATGACACAAGCTATTACCATTGCTCTTGGTTACTCTCAGAACTGGATGGTAAGATCCTATGTCTGAAGACACCTCAAATACAGGAATATACGTGCAAATGAACTTGAACTCTCAATTAAGTATGATGCTGTCTAATTCTCTGACTTTTCATAGGTCAGGTTGGTTGATTTTTTTGTTTCTGTTTTAACTGTTAACTGAAAACAATACTGAAAGGTAAAGACAGTAGAATTTAAGTCTGGACCCGGGCATATGAAATGTTTGACAGATGAGGCCACTAGAATATGAATAATCACTAAGTGCTATTTCACTGTAAGTATATAAAGGATCTTGCATTTTAGAAACTGATTCAAGGTGAAACTTAAGAAAATTCACAAACAATAGGACAGTCTTAAAGATAACTTGAGAGCGTCATTGGACTTTGCAAATTGGCTTCAAAGGCAATAACTAATGGAATAAAGATGCAATTGAATTAATTACACTAATGTGGCCTTTAGAGTTCTGCACTCATAGTAATATTCAAATTCTTGCATGGTAAGAGCTGAAATTCATGAAGCTTTCTGATCTCCATTTTTTGGAACATTACTCGCAAATCAGAAGGGGCATGAATCTTCTAGACTGGATCTGTCTTTTGTTATCCTATTAAATAAAAACTAGGTTTCCAGTAACATAAGCAAAAGCAATAAATTAATCTCTGACAAGGTAGGAAAGAGGGAAGGAAGAGAGGAATAAAGACAGAAAAAAAGAGGGTGAGGGAAGCAAAATCTAAGCTAAAAACTAACCCTTTTCAAGAATGTTATTTTCATAAAAATAATTTGGTTTTTAATCTATGTATTATAAATTTATGTTTAATGTTGTTACTATAATTATTATGTGTTGCTAATGACTGAAGCATGTGTCATGATGCCTATGTGTGCCAATGGTATGTGTGATGGTGTGTGTGTGTGAGCACAGGCCTTTGTGCCCATGGAATGTGTGATGTGTGTATACAAGTGAGCAAAGGTGTGCATTGCCATGCTGCCTATGTGTGTCCATGGCACGTGTGATGTGTGTGTGTGTGTGTGAGAGAGAGTGAACATGTGCGTGAGAGAGAGAGAGCACAGCTGTGCATTGCCATGCTGCATATGTGTGCCCACTGCATGTTTAACGTGTGTGCGCGTGTACAAGCATGCATATGCCATGCTGTCTTTGTGGAAGTCAGAGGACTATTTCAGGAAGCTGTGTTTTCCTGCCACTGCGCTGATGCAGGTGTCTGGCTGTTGGGCTTAATACTCCACGTGGGCTGGATCAAGCTACAGCTGGAGTCTCTCGTCTCTACCATACATCTCACCTTAGATGTTGTGGGATTACAGGAGTGTGCTATCATGTTCAGAGTTTTCACATGGGTTTTGGGGATCAAACTCAGACTGCTAAGGTTTGCATAGCAAATGTCCTTTGAAAATAAACCTCCAAAGCCCTGTAATAAACCATTTCATACTTTAAAGAGATCCTCTTTCTGGGAACATGTTAGCAACCTCTGAGTTGCAGCATCCTTGTGCACTGCATGCCCACATAGACTCACAGGACACCTCGAAACTCCTACCTCGTCCTATTTGTTTTCTAAGGGCTTTGATTAGGTTACCTTACTGCTGAAGACAGTCTTTCTGTCCTCTTTTCTCCTGTTCCCTGTTCAAATAACTAATTAGCCAAAAGAATGGTGTTTTTACAGTGAAGTTTCATGTCAGGTCACTTGATTTTCTTTTCTTAAACATATGAAGTTTTTGCTCACATTGAGATCTTTCTTACTTAGGTGTAACTGTAGCTCACTTTCATCTTTGACTTTCTGGTCTCTATCCAGAAATCAGAACTATCATATCTATTAAATGATGCTTAGATTTTTCATAAAGAATTTAGAGAACACAAACATTAGAGACAAAGAAGTATGACAGGCCCTGCCATGTGTTTGCAGCTGCCAGAAGGACCCACATCATTTTCTTAAATAAAAGAGCCCAGAAGTTTTACAATCAGAACAGAAAATTGCTCGAGAGCTGGTTAATCTTCAGGAGAAATCTGACATGATTCATGATGCCTGGCCTTTTCTTCCTGATGAAGTTGCCAGTAACAATAGCAGAAAACCTCTTTCCACAGAACCCTAACATACTGAGCAGTGGTTTTCCACAAATCTCCCTCCTGGAGTGTGAGTGATGGTTAATGCCGGGGGGCCCATGCAGAAGTGTAGGAGTCACTGCATTGTCTAAGGCAAGTCATTTTTTTCCCCTCAAATTATTGCTGACAAGGTAGAGGACATTGAGGGGGCCATAAAGATGAGCTTCCTGATGCTGGAAATTTAAGAAGCTTATTAACGGACTGGTGAAAAGAAAAACAAAACTGCTGTACAAAGACCATCAGCTTCCTACACCACATGAGAAGGAGTCCACGAGAAGAGCACCAACTGAAGCAGATGCCTGCTTGGTACACTCTTCAGAAGATGGTGTGTTCCGTTAGCTCGTCTGCAGCCCCCAGCCTACCTCAGATGGTCCAATGGTATACAGCAGGACGCGTAACCAGAAGACATCAGTACATAGAAAGACTGACAAGGAAAATAATTGTTAAGTAGGGCTACTCTTCAGCTCCGTCAAAGCCCAAGCAATGTCCACGCAAGTCTCAAAATAAGACTGACTTCCTATAAACTCTGTATTTCCTGAGTCTGCTAGACACCTTGTATATACTTCATATGTGGTGTCAAGAATAACAAAATCTCTTTCTTTGAAAAATAATATCCAATTTTCTGAGCTTTGATATCTCTTAACTTCATAACAGATGTGTGACTTCAGTACAGTTTTCCTAATATATGCAATACGAATCCTTTTCAGTTACTAATGGCTTATAAAGTATATAAATTAAGGGTAAAGGATAGAACAATGGATGGACAAATTACAAGATAAAAATGAATTTATTTGTTGCAAACTAAATACACCAGACTCATTATTTCTTGGCTAAGCCTAAAAATAGCCATTTTAAAACAACATAAATCAAGTGCCTTGTTCACGGAGAACGAGTCAACTGTGTGTTTTCCTGGCTTTATGCTATGCTGAATTTCTGTGTCTGAATTCAATCTACCTATTCATCCTGTAGGCACCATCTACCACCTTGCAATTGATAACATCATAAGCTAAAGAGAAGCCTAAAAATTAAAAATGCAATTTTCTATTTAAATAGGTGAGAATTTCCCATGAGGCCAGGACACGAAACAATAAAGTAAGCAAGTGATGGAGACACCAAATAATCACAGAGTGTGACTTATGCTCAGATTTCCAAAGAATTCAGGAAGGTCACACACAATAAGCCAAGCTGCTGAGCTTCCCATTGTCCTACCTGCCCAAGAGAGAATCATTTCTTTCTATTTGTGCCTCACACTATTGTCAACAGACAGAACAATAGGGCTACATTATCACTGAGATACACATATGTTGGTGTGTGTGAGAAATAAATAAGTGAAATAATTTATTTAGATTAAATTTATGTAAAAAATGAGTGAAATAATGACATACTTCAAACAGAAATAAATTTACCTTCATTTCTTGAAAATGATAAAAATTATCTGATTAATTTAGTGAAACTGTAATAACTGTTTTTGATATAAAATGTCTTTAAGCTAGAAAGGCAATTTTGAATGTAACTATATTAACATATATTAATTGAAATATTCTTAATTAGCTGAGCTAGGCTGTGATAATAAATAAATGGCATTTCAATATTACTTGTGTTTATTGTATCTATCAATGACATACATGATCTCTATGGTTATTTTGTTACAATTGAACTTCCATAATGATTTTAGGCATATATACCAAATTGTAATTAAAATATAGTGACATCCTGGTAAAACACCTCATAAGAAACACCTCCACATTGTGAGAAACTCAGTTTCCCCAGGGTTTTATGGATGGCACCTTATTACACACCTGCTTTTGAAATTCTCCAGACATGCAAAGTCTTTTCCTTCAGCACTTCCCTCTGGCGAGCCCTTGGTGTTTGTATTATTTCATAGAGCACAGCAGAATCCTGCCATTCTACTTGCCATCCAACTCCATCTCTTACCATTTCTTACCAAATATGTCAAGTTGAGGTCAGAGAAATGCCTCAGTTGATGGAATGCTTGACGTGCAAGCATCTAGACTTCACTTCAGTCCCTAGCATCAATGTAAAAGACAACTTCAGTGGCACATACCTGCATTCCTAGTGCTTGAGAGGCAGAGACAGGTGGACCCCAGTGTCTTGCTAGTCAGCCAGTCGAGCCAAGTGATGAGCTCTAGGTTCAATGAGAGACACTGCCTCAAAAAATAGGATGGACAGCAGTTGAGGAAGGAACCATATGTTAGCCCATTACCTCCGCACACATGCATGTGTAATGTATACACATGTAACACAAATGAACACACACACAGACACACACAAACATGCACAGACACACACACACACACAGACACACACACACACACACACACACACACACACACGGAGCTTCCCTTATGGAGACTGTTGTTTTAGATATCAAAGAATATCTATTCTTTAGAAATGCTTCTCATGTCAAGAATACATCTGGAAGATTTTCTGCTGTCAACATTTCTTCTTAAGATCTAGCTGAAACAGTCTCTCTTCTCTTGAGACACTTCAAAGTACCCAGAAAGACTCCACAGGACTCTACCTCAGAGTCTCCAACAGGCCATCCACACAGTGTACCATCTGCACCTCACCGATCTTCAACAGAACGAGAGTCTCTTAATGAAAAATGGTGCCTTATCTAGTTTCAATGTGAGAGTTGCAATGACTGCTTAATAGTTTTCGATAATTAAAAAAATCCAATATTATAAAGCAGTTAACAAGGTCAGGAAAAGCTATATTAATGGCTTCTTGAGAAAATTTTCCTCCTTTCTATATTGACTAAACTTGTCAATCACAAAGTAATGCATATTTGTCAAATAAATCATTTTAGGATGGATTCAACACCCCTTTAAGATAAAGATTTTGGAGAGAATAGGGATACAAGGATCATACCTAAATATAATAAAAGCAATATATAGCAAGCCAACAGCTAATATCAAATTAAGTAGTGAGAAACTCAAAGCCATTCCACTAAAATCAGGAACAAGACAAGGCTGTTCACTCTCACTATATCTCTTCACCATAGTGCCTGAAGTTCTAGCAATAGCAATAAGAAAACATAAGGAGATCAAGGGGATTGGAATCGGAAAGGAAGAAGTCAAATTTTCGTTATTTGCAGATGATATGATAGTGTACATTAGTGACCCCAAAAACTCTACCAAAGAACGCCTACAACTTATAAAGACCCTCAGTGATGTGGCAGGTTACAAGATCAACTCAAAAAATCAGTGGACCTCCTATACACAAAGGATAGAGAAGCAGAGAGGGAATTCAGAGAAACTTCA
>LOEQ01001983.1:232917-249507 GCA_001685075.1 Bramus lutescens | reverse complement strand
TTGGATTTCCCACAGGGCAGGGAACCCTGACTGCTCTTTGGACTGGAGAGGGAGCAGAAAGTGGAGGGGGAGGGAAAAGGGAGGAGGGGAGGATGTGGGAATTTTTAATAAAAAAAGGGAGAAACAGCCAAAAAAGTAATTTTTTTAAGCAACCATTCCTTACTGAATCAGATAATTTAATATTTATGCAAGAGTAGTTCAAATAAATAGAAAAACAGAAAGTTTTAAAAACTGCTTGGACAAAAGTTCTCACTTGTGCACACCAGCTGAACTCACTGATGTTTGAGTGTAACCATTTTCAGGCTAACGCTACAGAATGTGAGCGATGCAGCTAGTCGGCTCACACAATGCGAACAGCATTGTAGTCAAATATTTTTCTCTGCAGAATTGGTTCAGAACACCATTGACATTATTTCCCTCAACTGTCATGAAATGTGAATCATGAACTCAGTTTTTAAAACACGAATGGCAAATATGTATTTGTAGAAGTTAAGGCTCACCAGGCCAAAAGGAACCGACCTGGACTCTGCCCAGAGCTCTGTGTGAATGGGCAGAGAGCATATTGTGAATGCTTGAAGGCAAACACTTAACTGATTGTTAGGAACAATCAAAGGTGTTAGTGTCTGTATTCACATGTACATCAGATTGTCTTTGGTCTGTCATCTGTGTAAATCAAGACTATTGCATTATTTTGCCTGGGATGGTACCATCTTTTGGAAATTTTGTCACTGACCCATCCAGTTGGCACTTGTAGAGGACCAGAGAACAGTTTAGTTTTTGCATTCTCATGAATGTGACTTAGAGATGCAAGCACCTGCTGACCTCGTCATTCCTTCTGGTGTCTCACTGTCCACATATCTTCATACTGAGATAATCTTATCACTATTACTACAGTGTTAATATAAATATTGGAGGAAAATATTCCATAATTGTGACCACAGTTAATTTATACTAAATTTAGTTTTATATCAGATTTTAAAAGGAAAAAATACAAGCATATGGATCTTCTGTTCATCGAGACTTTTAAGGGCCTTGAGGATTCTTTCCCTTAATAACGCTGCTACTCAGGAATTATCCTAGAAGTAATAGCCAAGATCATATTTGTTCTTGAAATTTGTATTAGGATAAATAGAACCTGCCCCTAGTAATCTATGAAAAGGAATTCATGAAGTAATAGGAAAATTTCCAATAGTCCCACAAGATTAATGGTAACAGAGTAAATCCTCAGAAGGCAGAGGTACTGGAAGCCCTAGTGTAACGTTCTTAACATTTAGAAGTTTTTGTCTCTCGAACTGTAAGAGGTGGGAGGAAATGGGGGAGGAGGAGAGAGGGGAAACTGTGATTGGGATGTAAAATAAATGAAAAACTTTAATAAAAATATTGTAAGAAGTAAGTGCGCTATAAAAGTGGGGAATGGAATTTTCGGTAAACATTTCTTTATTAATTTCTCAAATTGTCAAAATTCATGCTGCATGACTGAAAATACCTTAAAAATTTTAAGTCAGTATTATTATAAAGCACAAGATGACTGTCTTAAAGAGTAAGGGTCTTTCCCAAAAAGCCTGATACATGGTAAATTTTTACAATGTCTCTAAATATTGGTTTATCTAGGTTCATAAAATATGACAACTTACTTGGCCATAAGTCCAAGATGTCTCAGATAATGCTGTATCCTTTTATGTGTCTGCTATTAACATCCTTATTATGAGGACATCAATGTCTGGCAACATATACTGTACCACACAGAGACAAAAATATCAAGAAATATAAAACAAAGAACATTTTACAATTACCCTCAATGGGGATTTGTTTTCCTTAGTTAGTGTATTTTATTCTATAGATAGAAGAGCAATGCTGAAACATATTGAATGATTTGAAGACATGGGTCTTTCTCCAAAATATTGGCTGTAAGAAAGGAAAATGCTAGGAGCATACTTAAGATCCAGTATTCCTAAGAATAGTGACAAGGAGATAGGCACTGGCAGACTCAGAAAATAGGTTTCAAGTCATATCTCAGTTACTACAACACTTTGTAGTTAAATAACAAAATCTACTGAAAATATAGCTTTCAATTGAATGTGTGGTCAAGCTTATTGTCTTAAGGAAATAAAACTGTAGACATGTTGAAGAAGCTTTTTATCTCAAAATCTGTTCCATGATGCTAGGGACTCAGTGGGTAAAACATTTCCCTGGAACATGAGCACCTGAATCCCAGAACCCATAAAAATTCAGAGAAAGCCCAGAGCTTATGTATCTGTACTACCAGCACTCTCAAATTAGAATAGGGGGGAGGAGACAAGAAACTCTCCCAAGTCCTGTGGGACTCCTGACCCGGCATATGCAAAGGTGAATAACAAAGAGAAGTTATTCTCCAGCAAGGTGGAAGGTGAAGTTGTCCTCTGATCTCCACGCATGTGTTTCGACACAGATATAAATGCACATACATACTCATAGGCACACCATGTGTACACACGGGGGTGGGGAGTTTAAAAAGACAAAATTGTCTCAGTGTTTTTGATAGTTTTCAAATGTATCCAAGACAAAATAAAATGTGTGAAGATTCTTTTCATGCACACAGCTACAGTATCAGTGTTCGCATCCATAATGGCATGTCTTCTAATGACAGGTCCACTCACCAGTGCCCTAGTGGAGCAAGGGAGAAAGCATGAAGAAATGTAGACTTCAGTAAAAGCATCATGGTTAAATTTAAAAAAAAATACAGTAAGGAACTGTGTACTTTCTAGATATTTCTAAGTCTTGAGCCCATAAATTCAAGCAGGATATCTGACAATGATTTATTTTAGCTTAGGAGAAAATCAGTGGATAACATTTTATTATTCTCTTCCCTCACTTTTCATTAGATCAAAGTAATTAAGCAACAGGCCAATCCTACCGACTGGGTTTTTGAATAGAATCAAAGGCTGTTTTTCAAGCAGCCTTTTCCCACTTTTCTCAGCAACTGCACAAGGGATAAAAATCCCCCAGCGCTCACCACTATCTCCTTCAAGGACAGGAGTCTCCAGAATGCTTCGGGGGTAGTGCCCAGTTGTTTGGTTTTAGACAAACTCTTCTTTAGAACTATTAATGAATGCAATTAGAAGAATGGAAGCTATAAATAAAGAAAACCATCATTTCCAAACTCTTAATATTAATCATTGAGCAAGCATGGTGACAAAATGTGTGACACTCCTCAAAAAATCACAAAAATCTGACATAAACAAGAAATAAGCAGCCAGCTAGGAGCTGCCCCTGTTGATCTTTTTACAACACAGTAACCTAGATAACATCTAAACATATTTCTGGTAGGACTTGCCTACAACCCAGAATATCACCAAACAATTGGAGCCAGCCTGGGCTACAGAGTGAGACTTTGTTTCAAAGGAAAAAAAGAGCAAAACAGACAAACAAAACCCTAAACAACAGCAGAAACTCAGAATGATAAAGAATGGAGAACAAGCAAGAGAGACACAGTAAACCCTCGTTCTAAATTTTCACTGTCAGAGACGAAAAAGTGAAGTCTGACATTGCTCATTTTTTTTTCAGTACACAAACTGAGGGAGGATTTCTCTTTAATCATGAACAAATTCCAGATTTTCATATGCAAGACAGAACGCCAGCACATAGCCTGGTGTGCATAGTGATTCCCTTCAGTTCTGTGAACTCTGATGTCTGATGAAACTCTCAGCTCTGACCTTGCCTCTGGCTGGCTTTGGGCCTGTGCTGCATAGATTTTATGAAATGGACATTTGAAAGAAAGAATTTAGCACATCCATAACATCTTTCATGTTCATCAATCAAACAGCTCCATAAAATCCAATTAACTCACCAAACATCATAAACAATGAAGAACATACATAATTAGAGCTCACTATGTGGTCGACCAGTGGAAACGAAGGGTCAGGGTGAGGCTTAATCCAAAAACACACTTCGACCTTTCGGGTTTTGAAATTTTATGCTTTTTACTTCAGTCTGGTGCTGATGGAAAACCTCTAAACTATGGGTAAGTTCTAAGAATTGTGAGTCTGGTTACGGGTACATGCAGAAAGCATGTTTTCAATGCTAAGAGCCCAAATAATTAAACAAAGATTTGGATCCAACATGAGAGTGATTCTGTCAATAGAAAGGAGGGAGGAGAATCATGCTGTAGGAGTCTTGGTGTGGCAATTCAGATGAGACCTAGAGAACTTGTCATAAGAATAAATGGTTTGAATTTTGTGAAATGTTAATTCTATGTGCTGTCGGAGCATTCAGGGTATATAACCAGGCTCTGGCCCCTTCTTGGGGTACCTTCATTATCTTAGGGTAACAGAATGACTCCAAAGTGCCCTGAGAGTTGAGACACATAGGTGACTACTTTCATGCACTTTCATCTCACATGGGTCTTCATACTGTCTGGGCCTGCATTTTATGTTTATGAGAATATTATTACCAGTTTCATAGGGTTTTGTATTTGTAAAGTGTCTAACTGATTTACAAAAAACTATAAAATGCAATTTATTCATTCAGTTTCATATGGGTATATATATGAAAGGGGACATCAGAGAGGAAACCTTGGATATTGTTTCCTAGTGCTAGCTACTTTCCTCTTGAGGCAGTCTCTCACTGGTATGGAACACACCAGGCAGGTTAGACTGTATGGCCAGAGAGCACCAGGGTCTTTTCTTTCTAGCCTCTCCAGCTTTGTAGCTACCAGGACATGCCACTATGCCCAAGGTTTTCCTGGTTTTTTTTTTTTTGTAGCTTATAGGGATTGAAATGAGGTACTAATGTTTATAAGGCAAGTGCTTACTGTCTGAGCCATCTTCTCAACCCATAAGATGTAATTTAAAACATTGGTTTCCTACTTAGTACATGCATCTTGAGACTTGTAAATCTATTTAGGCAAGAATTACATCCATCTTGAGACTTCTAAACATATATATCCCCATTCCAAAGTAGTCAACTTTTCAGGATACAATCACCATGTTCTAGCAAACAAAGAAAATGGAACTGAAAATCTAGGAGCAGAATCAAGGGATCACTGATACCTGCCATCCCAGTCTAAGGAACAGTAACAAGCAATCTCATTCCTAAATATTGTTGGTAGTTTTTCTTAAATTGGTAGGTGCTCTAAGAAAACAAGCACTGGTCTGATGTAACGACCTATAACAGTGACAGCACAAATGTATTAGTTAACAGTAAACGACTAGCGAAGTAAGTGTGGTATTTCTACTGCTCAAGATAACCAAGCATATGGTGCATAGACACTTAACAATATAAAGACTTACCAAACCATCACAACAACTTTCTGAGCTAAGTATATGTCTTTATCTCTTTTACACCTTACTATAGAGTGATATTATAGGTAATAATAGACATTAATTTCTCACTTTTCATCAAATATGTGTTACTGATACTGTGCAAATATATTCCAGAGTCAGTAGGTGCTACATGTGAACGTTCATCAAGCAGGAAAGTCCTTTTAATTCTAGAATTTGAACATTTTAGTTTTTAGAATTAAGATCTTTTCTAAAATGGACTTAGTCTGACAAGAGATTACTACATCAGACATGAAACTATTGATGCTTATTTCTAGCTTCACTGCTACTGAGTTAACGGAAAAGGATCTAGGTAGGAGAACCTTCTAGGTGGACCTCATTGCTGCTTACTTTGCTACCAGAAAAAATGCTTAGGATGTACCATGCATCCTCTGTTTTAAGGTGCTTGTGTCAACTCTTGAGAATTAGTACTGTTACAAATATTATTTCTCATGAGGAGACTGAAGCACACAGATCTGACCTAGCTGGCTGTCAATCAGTTATTGGGAGATATGAAAGCAAAGTGAGGTTGATTATTCCACAAATGCACAAGCTAACCAGATGGCAATGTGCATAGTACTGTAGCCCACCTTATGATAAATTTCACCAATATACTGATGATGAATCACCTAAGCTGAAGACCTGGACATGCAAATATATACTGATGTCACCATTAATAATTCCAAAATTGGCATTTTCAAATAGTTTTTATCGAACATTGATACTACATTTTGTTTAACTATAGGCTTCATCCTTTGCAATTCTGGACTATAAATACATAATATTTAAAAATAATCAGTCTATAAAATAATGCCATTCTGAAACATCTAAAAAGATATTCTAATCTTGAAATAGAAGGATCTTTTTGCATGCTTGAGAAAAACTATTGAATTAACAATTTACTCTATAATCATCTCAGCTGCAATAAGTGTGAAGGACCCACTGTATAAAATTTTAAAAGTCAGAATAAAGCAAGCTTTTGTCGGTAGTATATAATGTAACACACTGTAATTTAGACAATTTACTGTGGATAATTAAGAAAGGATGACAGCAGAGGAAGAGAAGTCTCTTGTGTGGCTAGGAAGGAAAGACAGAAAAATACAGAAGTAAAAGAACCACCAAGAGGAGCGCCGGTGAACAGTGTACCAAATATGCACACATTGCACTACACGATTCAAGCCTCAAGAATACAGTTCTCAGATATTTAATTAAGAAGAGTAAATTTAGGACATGGATATCCATCAGATTAGGTCCCCATTTAAGATTTTCTAATCTTTCAGAGACTATCTGTACTTCGATTATCATCAGCACAATCTATTGTCATTGGTAGTATAGTGACCCTCCCTGCCCCCAGCGGTGTAGAAGTATATGACATTACAGACCAGAGAGCACTGAAGATAGGTTCATTTTCATTACAAATGAACACATTTGAGTCACGGCCATAAACGGCAAGGTAAATTTGAATAATATGATAACCAATCAGCCAGAACCTCTTAGTTAGTCATTAAATTGGTACAGGACGCTTAATTCAGTTTTGCTATTGCCCTCTTTCCACCACAGAATTTTTGGCTTGGTATTAATGGATCACCAGAGCATAGCATGTTTCTAATCAGAGTCTGAACTCCTCCACACTCCTCAGTACCTGGGCTTTATCCAGACGCATCCTCTTGGCAGCATTTCTACTCTCGCTTTCACAGGCTGAAGCCAAGATACTCTCTGCAACTGCTGAAGTAAGGTGGGAAGGGATAGGTCGAGACTAAAAAAGAAGAGAGAAAGAATATGAAGAATTATTAACAGTATCATTAACAGCCCACATGTCAGAAGAGCTCAGAAGACCACCAACATGGGCAGGAGGATCTATTGCAATAGAGGAAATGAAAATTGTAAAGATGGAAAATGAAAGCTAGTTAGAGGTTAGAGCTACAGCTGCTACAGGACACGTCATTCATTCCTGTGCCTCCGTGGCCACAAGTGCTTATCCAGGATCATTATCTTGGAGTATGAACACGCAATGGCAAGACTGCTGACCATAGTTTGCAAATCAAACATGCCCTTTAATTCTTTTATGAACATGATAATGCACAAAAATTAACAGAATAAAACCAAACAACAGTGCTGTCACAAAACAAACAACAAAAACCTGACACCACACCATGCCAAAGAATCTGTTTTTTTTAAGTGTGTGTATGTGTGTGTGTGTGTGTGTGTGAGAGAGAGAGAGAGAGAGAGAGAGAGAGAGAGAGAGAGAGAGAGCATCATGTATATGTAGGCCACAGGATCACCTCAGATGTTGGTCTTCATCTTCCACCTTGATTGAGAAGTTCTGTTGTTATCACTGTGTTTTCCAGGCTAGCTGGTCCAGGAGCTTCCATGGTATCTCCTGTCTATGCCTCCCAGCTCGTTAGCAGAAAAATGTAATCATGGATGTTTGTTACCATTCCCTGCCCATAAGCCAAGCAATTGTAATGTGAATAGTACAAACGCTTACTGAGGTTCTATTTTATGAAGAATACATATGGTTAATATACTAGAACATTTCCTACCTTAGTTAAATACAAGATAACAAGGCCAGCCACACAATGATTTCTGTCTACCCAGGGTTTTGATTTTTTTGTGAGACTATTTTTTAAATCCATGTTTTCCCTTATTTTTTAAATATGAGTATATAGTAATAATTTTATAGGCACATGTTGGAAATAAATCTTCTACATAGGCTACACAGAAATTAATTAATAGCCTGACTAAGCTAATTATAAAATGTGGGCAACTCTGCAGATCATTTATTATAATCATTGAAAAGTTTTCTATTCTTATTTCACATAATTATATGCAAAACCATCTAACTGAAAGATGAAATACTTAATGATATAGCACATTTTTAATTAAGATAAGCAAATGATAGATTAAAAAAACACATGAAAATTAAGTCACAGAGATAATAAAATACTGGGAAATCGGAAAAAATACATATCCTGGAAGCCTAGCATGCATCTCAACATGACACTTCAGGGATTTCAAAGCCTCAGCACAAAATTTATATGACTACTTATTTATTTTTGAATTAAAAATATCATTGTGTATGTCCAAGCACAAGTGTGTGAGTGCCAGGAAACACATGGAAGTCAGAAGATAACGTCCAGAAGCAGATTTTCTTATGCATTGAGGATCCAGGCGTTTGAACTCAAGTCACTGGGCTTGAGTGTTTAAGTTTTTAACTACAGAATGATCTTGCTAGCCTCACATGGGTATTATTTATTAGAAATCACTCATATAATTCAGACCTTTTTCACTTTGTCTACAAACGTGAACATGCCTCTATTGTAGGTTCCATTTTATTGACTTTTCCATATAAAATGTGCTTTAGAAAATTGAGACAAAGCTTACATCTGAAATAGTCCTCTAGAACAGCTATCGAGCCCACCGTGTTTTAACACACAGAGGAAGGAATTTCTGCTGTATTGAAATAGAATAGCTCTGATATCGTATGACCTAAAAGGGAACTTTTTTTTGTTTGTTTGTTTGTTTTTTCAGCTGCTTCTTAGCTGTTCCCACTTCCAGATCATACTCGCTGGGTCAGAAGGAGGGGTGGCTCCAGGGTTTCTCTTCTGATCCTTCCTATGTGCTGTCTGAAATGGTGGCTAGGCATCTGACAATAAAGAATCACAAGGTTCAAAAAGTCACTTTTCTAAAATACAGAGATGAGAGAGATCCTGAAACAGTAGGGGGCAATGATAGACGTGTTTCTGAGGAAAATTATGCCAGGCTTTTTGCCTCGAGAACAGAGAGGGTCAAATGACGCAAACCAAGATGATAAGTTTCAAAACTTGTATTCTTTCATTTCACTGTCTACTTTAAGTATGGCTAACAAACTGTAGCACAGTGTCAAATATACACTGAACCATAAAATCAGTCTCCCATTAAATAATGACCACTGCCTGGCAAAGCAATAGAACCTAAACCGTATGAAAACCTCATCCATTTTGCTTTCTACAGAATTTCCTATGAGGTAAAGTTATAGTAGAGGGTGGAAAAAAGAACATCCTATTACGAAAAAGAAAATAAATCATTTGATTTGTAGCTGGTGCTATTCAAATGGGGGGGGGGTTATGAGTTCACAAAGGTCTATCTGAATTATTAGACTTTTATCTGGTCCCAGGAATGAATTGATAACCTTAGTTACATACCAGCAATCCTCTTTTTCTTAATCCAGTTAGCAACAATCAGACATGGTACAGGCATAAACACTTCTGTTCCTTGTCATTTAAACTTCTCTTTGCTGGGTATCTTTATTCCAAATTGGATATAAAAAGTTATAAAATTTAGTAAGTTCATTGAATTTTATTAATGAGTATTCAAGTTTCTTAAATATGTGTTGAGTATGTTTTAGTTTTTGTAAAAGTTTGTTGAACAAGAACACAAAGTATAAGAAATAGTTTTAGTTGAAATTATTCCATACAAATTCTTTCTGCTCTTTAATTTAAAAGAAATTCAAAGAACTAAGCCAGAGCTGTAGCTTTCACTCTGAGAGTAAAAGTTGTCTTTCATAAGAACTTACATCATGTTCTTTTGAGAAAGTCATGGGGATTGTAGGGTCTTTCCCACATGTATGGCTGGTCTGGCCAGGCACAAGGAGAGAGTTCTACATGAGTGGAACAAGTTGTTTGTTCTTTTAAGGTCACCTGACAACTTAAAGTCTCAGACATGGGGAGAAAATTAACTTCAAAATAAAAGCAATCATACTCTCTTCTAATGAGCGGGAAGAGAAGCAGACACAAAATTGATCACAAATAAAAGATTTTTTTTTATCTGCCCTAAGTTTCTTGTGTAACCATAATGTGACAGCCACAGATGACCTTTGAGACAAAGTCACAGGCACAGTTTGTTTTCCTCGGAAGTCTGAAGAAACTGGAAGCCAGATAGACTAATTTGCCCTAGGACAAACACCTACTTTTAGAAGTTAGGCTTCCTGGATTTCTGTTCACCATTCTTTCTTTCACATTGTATTGCAATTAACACTTCTAAATAATTAATGGTTAATGAAATAAAAACCTTATTTGCAAATTGATGTGCTAATTAAAAAATAAGCAGATAGGAGTCAGCCTAAATTTATACTATAATCCTAATTTATTCAAGATCATTGGAAAGAAGAGAAAAGTGAACTAGTAATTTGCAGTGTGAGATTTTTTTCAAGATCGTCAAGTCTCAAATGTGTAATCTATGTGTGTTTCTAAGCAGAATCCTATGTCATGTGAATATAATTCTGAGATGACTCTCAATAATAATTGCTATTGTGAGCTTGGGATAAACATAACTTAATACAGAAAGCTTAGGTTTATTGTCTAACTTTCCAGTCTTCAAGAAAAAGCATTTACATTATTCATTCTTTAGAGAAAGCCAAGCCAAAGTTTGGAGAGATTGCATGATTTGTCCATCTCCATTAATCATGTAGATTCCCTGGGATTCAAGAATGTATGAGGGCAAATTGTAAATAATTTATAGTAATTAATTATTTTCACTTGGTAATTCCGGTGAGCTATTACAAACTGGAAGATAGATTATTGCAGCTAACCTCTTTTTGTTTCTAAACAAGGAATACATTCGGATTTCTCTAGCAATTTTGGGGTGATTTAAATCCTTCCTTTACAGTTTTCCACTAATTCCTGAAGGCTAAGTTCTGCCACAGTCTGAATTCACAAATTTTTAGTGTTGCTGTATCCAGAGGGCCAATCAATTACTTCATATGAACCAAGCTTTTGGGGTCCGTTTCATGGCTGCAGTGAAGGCATAGGAGGCTCTTCATGAACTAATAAGCTATAGAGGCCTTTGATTCTAACACTGGTGAGCCAGTAATAAACGTCTGTATCCACTACATCACTCAGGGATATTTCACCTAATGACAATATAGCTAAGGTAAAAACCATCGGTTTGATTTGTGTTCATGATTTGCCTTTTATTTACTTCCCATCTTAGTTATTCATATCAAGAAGATGAGAAGAAAATAAATCTAATATTCTCTGGTATTGCGTGCAGACACAATGGTAACCTGAGTCCTCTCCTCCCTTCTGTCATCAAACTTAACAGCTGAGGACCAATTCCAGTTTTTCTTCTCTAGTGGTGATGTAACTTCAGAATATGCTAAGGGCTTTATTCATATTCTAACAATGGCAAAGATTAGGTTTCCCTCCCTTGTTCCTAACACTGGCCGTAAATACAAATATTTCATGTGGTAAATGAGTCACGACCAAAGTGCAAAGAATCTAAGGAAGAATTTGTAGAAAACAGCACCTCTCCTGGTGACTGTGATTTTAGTACACATACTATGTGGCATATGTATCTTAAAGGAATATTTATGGCATTGATTAAAATGTAGACAAATGTAGCTGGACAGTGGTGGTGCACGCCTTTAACTCCAGCACTCAGGAGGCAGGTGGATCTCTGTGAGTTTGAGGCCAGCATGGTCTACAAAAGCTAGTTCCAGGACAGGCTTCAAAGCTACAGAGAAACCCTGTCTCGAAACCCGCCCCCCCCCAAAAAAAAGAATAAAAAGAAAAAAATTGAGACAAATATTTCTGTGTATGTTTGTGTGTGTGTGTGATTTGTACCTACACCAGAAATTTGCTATTTCTCCCCCTCAATGTGAGCTAAGCTCTTAGTAATTATCTCTTCATAATTAACAGTCATTCTCCACTGGATCCTGAGCTGAACTTTTCTCTGCACTGTTCCTACAGTCATAATTATCTAGGTTCAAATCAGTGGGGTTGTGTCACCCAACAGATGGCTAAATGGTCACATGGAGCTTTGGAGTTGAAAAAGTCACATTTTAATTGGAACTTAAGATGTGATTTCTGTTGGCACCATGGAGATGTATCTTCCTTTTCAGAACCAGGGGAAATGTAGCAACAAATGGTGCCAAGTTTTAGCTTTAGAAATACACATTAAACAACCTTAAGATGCACTTGTGTTTGGGTATACATTTAAGATACTGTAGAATTACAAAGTTTCAAAAACTCAAGAATATAAATCTACTTATGGGATAATGTAAGAGTGTCTTCCAAACTCTACTTCTTAAATGCACCTCAGTTAAGTATTAGACGACATGGAGAAGCAGCTGTGATATCCACCAAGGTCGTGAATAGAATGTACTCCCAAGACACTTAGAGAAAATGATTCAGTGATGAAAATTAAAAATTTTCCCTTCCCTTCTGGTTACTTAAAGAAAATCATTATTAAAGATTATGCTACTTATTTAATGTGAACACACACTGTTTCCCCAAATGGTATGTCAATGCAAAAAGGCATAATCATAAAGGCTACATAAAAATTTAAGCTCCTAAAAGGCCCCCTTTATTTGATGGGCTCTATGGTTCATAGACATCAGTATTATAGAGATAGTTTATTGACTGTATTGGACTGACCCAGGTATCATCCTTTGTTTATTTATTTGCTTGCTTTGTTTTTTTGTTTTGTCTTGTTTTTTAAGACAGGATTTCTCTTGTAGCCTTGGCTGTCCAGGAACTCAATCTGCAGAACAGGCTTGCCCTGAACTCACAGAGATTTGCCTTGCCTCTGCCTCCAGAGTGCTGGGATTAAAGGTGTGAGCCACCATAGCCCAGCTAATACTACCTTCTTTTATTGAACAAATATGTTTAATAAGTGTAATTTATAAGTCAAAAATCTACAAAATTCAGAGAGAAACATATACAACTTTAAGGCTTATAACTTCTATTCTAGCTTGGGCTAGTACAGTGTCTAACACATAGGTTTTAAAACATCAGTAATAGATTTATACTTTGTTTTCAGAAATTCTGAAGTATTTTTTAAAACATTGTAATAAACTTATATGACAAAATGGATACTTAATGTTATTCCAGATTTCTGTGAATGTTTTGAAATGCTGAAACAGTTGTATTTATGCAGCTTTCCCAGGGTGCAAAGACTCTGAGTGCCATGCAATAAGCAGAGTTGCATCCCACCATGTCTGTGAGCTGCATCATTTGAAACCTTAACTACAGGTAACTTAAGATTTTAAACCAAGGCTTGGGAATGTGGTGAAAATAGTACTTTAGGCGTCCTTAGTAATGTGTTTAATATAGTTTTGATAAAAATGACAAGCAACAAAGCTGTACTGATTTCACCTGGCCTCCTGAGTATTGGTCAGGAGGTTATGGAAGTTCCCAGGGTCTGGCCCAATAGGTCAGCATATGACTTAAATAGGTGAGGTGACTCAATGTTTTTCCAGGGGACCTGAAACTTGCACTTAGAGGATTGCTTTTAGGTTTTCAGAAGTTCTGAGGACAACATTTCCTCAGATAAAAAGGAACCATCTGACAGAGAAACTACTACAGAGAAACACAGCTAAGAACGCAGGGAAGTCAAACATCAGCTGTGGCCAAGGGCTTTATTGGGGAAGAACTGGCACCATTATCTTGAGAAAATTACTTTGATTGATTTTAAAGGAACTTAAAACTACAGTTTAAACAAAAGTATAATGTAAAATAATTGGCATTTTGGCTTTTAATGTAAGTTTAATTTATATTGTTCATTATGGATGCATTGGAACAGTGCCTTAGTATAGTGGATGCTGGCCTTGAGTTTACAGTAATCCCTCCCCATGGCCTAGTCAGAGCTGAGATGACAGATATGAACAACCAAATATACTTCAAATAAGAGCTTTCATTTATGAACGAATGATTCATATGTCTTGACCTGGATTTTTGAATATTATTGGTCAGAAACGATGTTTCATAAACAAATTGGAAATTAATGTCTTGCAGCTTCACTCATAGCAGCAGAATTTGACTAATGCCAACAGATAACAGAACTGGCCAAGATGCAAGATAATGAAAATACCATGTTATCCATTCTAACTGTTTGAGCCTTCACTTTAATCTCCACTAGGAACATCACCTACACCTGCAAGCATTTGGTTATATATTATTACACATAACAACACAGAATTGTACATCATGGCACCTTTTCCCATCACCACTTACTACACATTGATTCTTTTCACAGATGGTCACTACTGTAACTACTTATTCACAATATTTACCACTTACATAAAAATAAAAATCAATGTCCTTAAAGTCAAAGAGCAGTTAAAAATAAGTATCATGTAAGTGTCTTTAGAGGAAAAAATTTAATTTTTAAATGTATGAGTCTTGACTTTTATTTAGCAGCAGGTTTTAGAAATTAACTTCCAAGACACTGAAGCATGTCACACAGTAAAAGCCACTTAACTCTCACTTCTTTTTCATCACAAAGTAAGATGCTATTTAATTTCTTTTCATTCATTCGCTTGTTCACTCAACAAGTTTAATCCAGTTGAATGCAGTTTGTTAGCTTTCAGGAGCAAGCACTAGCACTCTGCAGGATGGGGGGATGGTACAGAGATACACAAGTTCGAAAACACAGTAGTCAAAAACTGTAGGAGCTAAGACTGTATATCCGTAACGACAATAAGACAAAACTAGAGAAGACGCACCGAAAGTGAAATCTGCACGGAGAAGAAAGAGACTGGAGATTACTTTTAGAAGTGTGACTTAGCAGAGGAGCACACATCTATTAATAATAATTAATAATCCAATAGAGTCACCTAGTGGATTTACAAAAGCAGGATTTAACCTGAGGACTAAGACATGATTTCACACTCTCATGTGACAGGCAAGAACTTTGACACCTCTTATTTCAAGCAATGTTGGTCTTCATCTTTATGATAAGTATTATCATTTCATTTTATCCAATGAGGAAGCTGAGGTTCAAGAGTGCAAAACCCATAATTTGCCAAAATGTAGAAGGAAAATCTACTGGATATAAAACCAGGGTACTCCATTAATTACTTGTCATCAGTGCTGCTAATCACCCACTGTTTCCTCGGTATATTTTTCTCCTTGCCCTGACCTTTCTTTGTTGGAAGAAATTTTAGTATTTTTTTATGAAGCTGGTTGCTTTTTCTATTGTTTTCCCCTCCTCACAATTAACATGGAGTTTAATCAATATTAATTTGTAAGTTAAATGGAGATTTGCTTTTAAAAACTGTGGAGCATGATTTTCTTAGCAGTTTACGAGCCTTTCCTGACATCATTGGACAAGTCTTCAGTATGATCAGTATGATGGTCTTTCTCTCTCTTCCTAAAAGTTCTTTCTTCCTGGTAAATGTAAAGATTTTTTGATACTGCTCTGTGCTGTTGTATTAGTATTAGGTACGAAGTTGATTTATTTATTGGGTGGGTATGAAGCTGACTTCTCACCTCCCCACCCGGAGGCTTCATGGTTTGATCAATTCAGAAAATTTGTCATCATGGTCCTTAAAATATTGCCCCTTTCTTTTTCTATTTTCTCCTCAGGATTGCTAAATAGATCTTTCTTTATTGTGGTGAGGTTCTTTTTTTCTCCATGTCTACCTTCTTACAAGAAGGTAATTTTCTTATTTATAGATTCTGGTTATTCTTTTTATCCTGGACTAACTTTTATATTCTATTTAACCCACCTAGTAGGGTATTAATTTCAGTGCATAAAATTTCTGGCAATTTTACTTCCAGAAGATGGAATGGAGGCTTCTTCCCCTTATTTGAAGTAACAGCTACTTTGTGGGGAGGGTCTCCAGTTTACACACAAATCTCAGTGTACTTTCCTGCCTGATCATTCTGGAGTTGGATGATTTCTCAGCCTCCAGTCCCAATCTTTTCTGTCTATGCTCTCTGACTCTATCTTCCAGGTTGCTATCCTATTCCAGTAAGTGTTTAAAACTGTGGCTGTATGCTTCCTAGCTCTTTTACAAGTTTAGAAGTTGACTTGCTTTTATTTTGGGATAGATATTTTTCAATTCATATTTTATTCAGTATTTGTGTCTATAATGGGAAGAAGAAGGGTATAGGTAGGAGTTATGATGAGCAATTGGGACAAATATATTTGAATTAAATAATAATTATGGTATGTTTGTTAATATATTATATTATATATAATATATTGCCATATAATTATTATTTAATTCAAACACATGTAGGTATGTGGTATGAAAAAAACTTGATGGTGTTAGAAGAAAAAGTACGTAATTATGTGACTGTCAGTCAAACATTTACGTACACTATTACACATAATGGCCCAATGGCCATTTCATTTAGAAAACTGAGTCTCTGAAATATCTTATAATCCAATTAGAGGAACTGAACTAACACAAGAATTAAACTCAGATCTCCTGGCTTCAAAAGGTTATGTTTAAGATCTGGGTTTTTCAATAACACCTTGAATTTTGCATGCAAATGGGTGGAAATAGAAAACACTATCCTGAGTG
>LOEQ01001983.1:220627-232294 GCA_001685075.1 Bramus lutescens | reverse complement strand
GGAAAATGGGAGGAGGGGATGAGGTGGAAATTTTTAATATTTAAATAAATTATATAAAAAAGATCCAGGTTTTTGATTATGTTTTGAGATGGTGAAGCTGCATACTTTGGAAACCAAACCTGAGGAAGGTACTTTATGAGCAAAGATCCAGGGGTCATAGAGTGGGTCTCCTTAGTGCTGAGGTCCTAGAAGCAGTCTTAGTGAGGAGTAAAAGCCAGTTTCACTGGCAGCATTGATTCACAAGTGAATCTGAAAGTGTCTTTAGAGATGTCAAGAGAAATAGGTTCAGGGGTTTCAAATGTTTCTGTAGAGTATTTTCTAACTAAACTACATATCCACTTTTCTTCGCATTCATTGCTTGTACTTTGGGTTTTGCTTTATTTTGTTTTAGTTTTGAGACACGGTCGATCATCTGATGGATAGTAGGATGGCCATGAACTCTCTATCTATCAAGGAGAGCAGCCTTGAACAACTAAGCCTCCTGCTCCCACCTAGAGTGCAGAATGTATCGTTGTGCACCACCACACCAATTATTTTACTTTTGTAGCTTTGGGTTTTATTTTTATTTAAAAAGACATGAAGCTGTGGAAGTCTTCAGGCTTCTATAACATTAATTATACTCTGTTTAAGGAGAATGAATACACAGACTTGTGTAAGGTACAAGCAAGGAGTCAATCTGGAAGACTGCGCAGTAAGGTAGGCATAAGACGTGAAGGACTGAAACTAAAATAGCGGGGAAATAGGACACCACAGTGTTTATTTAGAAATATACCACAGAAAGAATGACAGTATTCGGTGCCTGATGGCATCTCATTCTGAATTTTTAGGCAGGGGTGAAAACGACAATGGCAATGGTATCCAACATAAACCACCTAGGAAGCAGCAGGTAGCATTTTGGTAGATAAAGTATCCATAGAGAAAATGTGTTATGAAAAGTATGGACGCCGGTGTGCTAGAGCAGCAACTGATCAACATTTGAGTGAAATTCCAAACCTCTACTAAGACTGTTGTTCTACTGTAGAATAGAGTACCGTGCACCGAGAAAAACTTGCAATTGTGGTTAGGGTGGCATAGAGTCCATGACCAAGTACGCATTAAAATGCAATTCCCCTAAGAAAACATAGGTAAATGGGGAGGAAGGGGAGCAAAAGATAAAGAGCTTGGCATTGATGTAGGGAATACAATGGTGGTATTTGGTGCAAAGGAGTCGCATCTCCTTCCTAAGAACCAATCCAGTAGTAGGGAAGTCAGAGTCAAAGTACAAATGCTATGAGAATGGTTGACAAATGCTGTAACATGTGAGGTAATGTGTTCTGAGGAAACTGAAGTGGTATCTATGGACAGAAGTCCTCATTTTCAGTGGACCAAACAGAGCATGTACCAGGAGGACATGGTTGATAAAGCAATGTTCTGAGGAGGTGGATGAGGAGGGGAATAGGTGCGGAATGACAATTTATTCAGAGGAAATAAGGCTGGACCCTGATTCTGTAAAAACAGTGGAACGCACAGGAAACTCTAGATAATTCCATGGTGTGTGTTTGTGTACCAGTGTGTGTACATGCCAGAGGCACTTCCCATTTTCTCTTAAGACAGGATTTCTCACAGCTCCAAGTTTGCAAAGTAACTGGATTGGTTGACAAGGAAACCATGGGGGCATGCACGTTGGTTTCCCCAGAGTTGGGGTTATAAGCACATAGCACTGAACCAGCAGTTTTTTTTTTTCATGTATTCTGTGGACTGACCACAGGCTGTTGTGCTTGTGAAGCAGGAACTCAGCCAAGTCAGCCATTTCTTTACCCAGTCTCAAGTGTTAATACTTCCTGTGTAGGCTGTTCAAGGAAAGCCTAAGATGTGACGTATCTACGCTAATAAAGGCTTCACTGACAGAAACCGTTGAAGTTGAACATGCGAGAGATCTGTGACATCAGAGGGAAGATAACAGAATTACTCAGGAGCATATTAAAGTTTGCCACCAAATTCACTGTTGTGGGTGAACTACTCAGGTCAAGTGAAAATAGCCCACAGTGTGTTCTGTTATATGATTGCAACAGTAGGAGCTGACAAGTACAAAGAGGGAAAGGGCGTAGAAGGCAGTCAGAAAATTCAAACCACGTGTGCTCACAGATTAGCGTCTATTAAGGAATTGGTCACAAATTATATACGTACATGAATGTGTGTGTTCATGTAATATTAAAAATAATATAAATAGTTAAAACTATAAAGATGCCACAAAGATGTTGCTCAGAACCAGTGTGCTGGGTAAATTATATTGTTGATAGAATTTTGAGTTTAAGAATCACTTTAAGATATTTTAATTAATTAATTGTGTCGGGGGAGGGAGGGAAAGAGAGACAGAGAGTGAGAGTGTGAGAATGAGACTGAGTGATCAGATGCACACTGTAGAAGGTACAGGTTAAAGTCAGACAGTTTCCAGGGGTCACTTCTGGTCTACCTTTGAGGCACAGGCTACCTGGGTCTTGTATCTGCTATCTGCTGTGCAGCGCACACTGAACCAGTTAGGCCAAGAGCTTCCATTGATTCTCCTGTCTTTGTCTAGCTGTTGGCATGTTGAAATTAGATGTGTATCCCATATCTAGATTTTTATATGGGTTCTAGGGATCAAATTCATGCCATCAGACTTGTGAGACTAGGCCTTTTTCTCACTCAACCATCTCCCCAGCCTTTTGATACATGTTTGTCAACCGTGTTTGAGAGTGAAAAGGAGACACCACTGTAGCCCGTGATGCGTCATCAGGGAGTGAAAGCAAGGTCTTTGCTTTGTGTGGCCTGTGCCAAGCACAAGAAAAGCACAGAAACCACTACTTAAAACCCAGATTTTCTTTAACACTAAAGGATCGCTTTCTGGTGGTTTCAGAGTTATACTGTTTCCTTGCCCTTTTAAAAATTGCTGCCTACCATTCCCTCTAAAGCAAGTATGCTAAATAAGATGAAAGTATGTACAGATACACAGACACAGGACTGCTGAGACTTTGACGACATCTAGCTCAGACTTCTAACAGTGAGGCCAAAAATGAAGACACTACGCTAAGAGCCCTGGTGGTGAGGACTAAGGCAAGACTCTGCTTCTTCATAAGTGCGTCTGCCTGCATCAAACTCTAAGAATATCTTTTGGAATGAAGTATTTTAGAATGTGTATGTAGTAATTATGTGGATTGCATCTTCAGCAAAATTTTATATAAAAATGTGAATAAGACTTATTTCCACAAGCAAAGAAAGTCTCATTAAACAATCAGGAATATGATTGTTTTCAAGAAGATGAGGTCATTGGATTCAGATATCTAAATTACTTGGACTATATCAGTAAGGACACAACTGAGGATAGAAGAGGTTATTGCATTAAAAGCTAATTTTACTGTATTTCTTCTAAACATTTTCATGTGAGCTTTACAGAAATACTTATATGTCCACACAACAAAGGTCTCGGTGCAAATATAGGAAATACAAGAGAGAACTAGTAGAAGAGGAATGTTGGTAGGCATCAATCCTGTCTTATTTATAGACTTGCTCTCATCAGTTTCTAGTATAGCTATTATGGAATTTAAGATCGCAGCCCTTTGGAGAAACTGATTCATTTCCTGGAATGACTAACTCCTGTTCTTGAGAACAGTTGCTGAAGTAACTTAAGGGTCAAGGGCACACAGTAGAAATCAATAACAATTTAACACACAATATTTTCCAAAGGTTCAACTTAGTTGCTGCTTAACTCACTGAGGTTTTACAGTCTGAGAATACTGACTAGACACTGGATCAAAATTATTAGGTTTATTTTCATTAAACAAGCTCTATTCTATTTCTGTTCTGTTCTGTTCTGTTCTGTTCTGTTCTGTTCTGTTCTGTTCTATTTCTAATGCTTAAGATGTCAGGGTTTGAGTTTGGTGATAAGGACTTGGTGGAAATTTGTGGCCAGGAAATTTTGTAGTGATTCTGACTCATGTGTTAGAAACATTATGCAGAACACAACACAATGGTTTTTTTTTCTACTAAATCAAGCAAAATTTACTAGGTCTGGATAATTCTAAGAAAATAAAAACTCATATATATGCATTTCTATAAATGTATATATACTTATATGTAGTTATGCACATATATTCTAATGTTTGTTTAATGTGTTTAACGAGGCTGATTAAAAGTATCTCAGTCTTCTAAAATCCACATTTACACCCAGAGGTTAATACTGATGTCCTGGCCAGGGATACTTCCTTCTGCACCAAATGACAGTTAATGTAGAGACTTATAGTTGGTGAAAGTACTGAGAATAAACCACTGTTGAGTATTTAGCCCTAAATAGAACATTGATATCACCCTCTCCATCATTCAAGGAGCATTGCAGAAGAGATGGCTGAAAGCATCGAAGGGACAGAGGATGGGAATGAGCTCTGTGAAAGAGGTCTTAAGGACATGACTGTTGAACTCAGAGCATCAGTGGTTATAGGCACAAGACCTATGTAAGATTGGGTCCATCAACATTCCATCATGGACAGGGAAGGGGCTCATTAGGCTATGCCCCTCATTGAGGACTTACAGTCACATCACATTTGCTGCGGTAGGGACAGTCACATTCTCCAATGGTGTAGTCACTGGTAAGTTGCCCTTGCTTAAGTACATAATTGCTTAGACATCTATATTCATGCAGGTAACTAATTAAATTCAGTGGACAACAAAAATGACATGAATATTAAACAGGAATAGATTTTGTATAGACATAGGCAGAAAAGGAGAGTGAATATTAAGATCCTCAATTATTTATGTTGTGATAAAGCACAAAGTAGGAATCTCAGTTTGGATTTCATAAAGTTAACAAGAAACTCATAATCCAGAGGTTTGTGGTTTCTCTGTACTTATGGGGTCTTCTGGACCCAGGGACCCCAAGTAAGTGGAGAACTAAGTCTATTGATTGGTATCCAATCTCCTTCAAAATATGCCTACACTTTATAGTTACCTTTTACATGTATTTAAAAATGAGTTGATTTCCTCATTGACTTGATACATCTTATAGAACAAGGTGCACATAAAAATATACTTATTTTGAAAATGACTGAGTTTCTTCTTATTTTGTTTGTGTTTAAATATTTTGAATTTTAAAATCCTGAAGGTCATCTTTCATAACATTTAAAAGTTAAGACTGCGTATTTTCATTAGTTTTAAATGCTCCGCATTAGCCACGCCTCCTCCTCTCTTTTTTCTTCCTTCCTTTCCCCTCCTTTTCTTTCACTATTTTTTTTCTTTTTTCTCTGTTTTCCTTGTAAGATGACTTTGAAAAAGAATGAAATCCTGTTCAAATTCCTTATTCTTGGTAAGGAAATAGGCACAGAAAGTGAAAGAAACATTCAAGAGTGCCTATGTAAGAGTGCACTTCTCATCTCCAAGGAGGCGTTCCGTACTAGGGAGAATTTAATAATAGAAAGGACAGTAATGGCTTCCGTGACAGAATACATTTTCATCTACATCTTTGAGGCAGTTACAGCAGATCCTGCAATTTGCATTTGAGCACTTCATGTCAGACGAGGGGTCATCTCAATGAATCATGATCAGGAAATGGTAGTCTTTCCTTAGCAACAACAAGCCCAATGTGTCACATTTCTCCCTGCTACCTTTGAAGTTCTATTTATATGAGACACACTGAATTAACAAAAGCTGAATAGATGGAAAATATTAAAGGTTAAATATATCTCTGTAGTGTGTTTAAGTTTAGTATGTAAAACTTAGACTTTGTCGAAATTTAAATATTTCTTTCATACACAGCAGAAATTTCTACTAAATAGACACCTGTGTTAAACAAATACATGTAATCAATAAAATAACAATATTTTATATGATGCAATGTCTATAACAGATCTTAGAAAAATTATGAATTCTGTACAATGATGATTTCTTTCCTTTAAAGAATGATTAATATAATAGTATATACCAAGAAAAAAGAATTTTACCGAAGGATAGCATCTCTAAATCTCATTGAAAGATAAACAGTGTCAGATACTTGCAAAAATAGCATTTAATGCTATTTTTACTTATTCATTTTTATTAAAAGGAGAAAATATGTGTAGTATAAGCTAAAATGTACTAAGCTACCAATGGGAATTTTATTTGTGAGCCTAGGTTTTAGAGGCGGAGCCAACTCTCTTTTCTGGCAACTGGGTTTTTGTACCAACTGTTAAGTGAGCTTAAATCCAATATCAAAGTAAACTCTGTGATGTAAGATCACTTTTGTTCCTTATCAGCCTTTGTTATGTGTAACATAATAATTAGATAATCTATAACAGGGAAACTAATTCATGTTCTTCAAGTAATTTTCTTGTTCTCTCTTGCACTCTGCTACCTATATTATCTAAATCTAGACACTCAGTACTACCATTTTGCTTATTAAATGACTTGTGTACTGCAAAATTTGAATTTAACATAAAAATCTTAGGAACAACATTTGTATTTGAAAGGCTCTAAAATTTCTGAATAAAAACATCACAAGAAACTTTTCTTTGGATGATAAATCAATAATATATGATAATGTTTTCTTGTTTCAGATTCTTTGAAGACTTACTTTGTGCCAGAAATTACTTGCAAGGATTTCTAGGAAACACTGTCTGTACTACCAGATAGGAATGCTCCCAGAACTATGCACTGGGATGATTTTGGTCTGCAGAGGGGGAACCTAGCACAGGCAGGAGAGACAACTTACCCAAAGCAGGTAGTTGAAGGTGGTGGATGTAGAACCCCTAAGTAGGTGCTCAGCACGTGTTCTTCAGTACAGGAGAGAGCATCTCCGCTTTGGAGAGCAATATGAAAATTGACAATAGATGGGCTTGCCTTTACTGTCATTTATTTCATAAGAATTTACCTCCATGAAATTCCAAATATAAAGCCACTCTTTGAAACCTGTCTCTTCTTTAGCAACTTCAACCCATTACACTGAAACATCCAGAAGGCCAGATCACAAACACTAGTGATCTGAAATTTTAGTTAGTCTTTTCAGGTATAAGGAGAGAAAACAAAATGATCAAAGTTTTAAAAATACTTCTAAGGCAGGAGTTATATTGCAGCGATAGAGCATTTGCTTGCCTTGTAGTGTGCTGAGCCCTAGGCTGAAGCTTCAGTAACTGTTGAAAGAAATAAAGCAGCTAACATTTGAGTATGCACACACACACACACACACACACACACACACACATACTTTGAAATGTGGGAAACATCAAGCATACAATGTCAGTGTTCGTTGGATTTATGTAGATAAAAACACAGTGGAAATTCACAATATTTTGTTCACTAGTTTCTACCCCAAAGTAAACAATGTCAGGCAAACTCATCTCCTACCAGCACAACGGAACAGGGTGGTGTACAGCCTCATTTATCCCGTGAGGCTATTACACCAGGGCAACAAGCATTTAGCTTGAAACCTGAGGACTTTCATTTCTCCATCTTAGTTTCCAAAGCTCGTCATTCGTTGGACAGCACATGCGTTCATTTCCTTACATTAGAAAGGCAGGCATTCTCACATGCCTACAGCAACAAGTGCACCTTCAGTTGAAGACTACTTAACCTCACATGCACTTGAGTAGTAACAGAAAGGAAACAAACACAGACGACATGTGACGCTCGGCTTCTCCCTGATTTTCTCTCGTATTATCCTTATTTTCTATGAAGTGTTATCACAGAGTTCTGTGAGCACTGGTCTTCCAAGAGAGTCCTTTTCATATAAACAAAGGGGAAAAATGCTTGGGGAGGATGAAAAGGAAAGTGGGGATAAACACGAGCAAATGAAAACCCCTTTGACCTGACATTATGGAAAATAAACATAAAGACACTAAGATGGAAACAAAATAGTGCCATGGTTTACATGTGGGGTTTGGATGGAATCTAGGGCTGTGTTCAGTTTATAACTCACCATCTCAAAACCACTTCTTTTCATCCGCCTGCAGGACTTGAGGTAAGTACGGATACGTTTTCTGGCACGCTCTTGATACTCAGGGAATTGTCGCCTGCATGAGTCAATGATAGCCTGGATCTTTTCTTTGGGCTGCTTAGAGATTGGGACCATTCGGTCCAAGTTTTCATCTACAAACAGCCTGACAAACATCTGTTGGCAAGAGGGAGACAGAGGAGAAGGGTTTGGAGGGCTGCTCTCTTCTGTTACTAGCTTCCTGTCTTGATTACTAAGAGGAAAATTATTCTTTTTCTGGTTTATGCACTGGAGAATTTTGCAAATGGAAAGCCAGAAATTTTAAGCAAACACTCTTTTAAAGATTTTCTAAATGGCTGAATTAGGTATATAAATATATATAAAGAGAGAGAAAGAGAGAAGAATAGGGAGATAGAAGAAAGCAGACAGACAAACAGACAGAAAAAAATGAAAAAAATTAGGAAATAACAGTAGAACCAGGACATCTGAGCACTCATTACATCTGCTTTTAATGATAAATGGGACCGAGACATCGCCACACTGCACAGTGGATTCATCTCTGATAATCAACAGTTGACTCTTTTGTCATGCACAATTAAGAAAACAAAGGAAGTAACTGAGGACAAACAGGCATAACCATCTGAGGACTAGGTTGAGCCCCCTTTGACCTAGGTGGACCTGCGTACTCATACAGCACAATTCCAGTTCTCAGCACCCATTTTGCTTTCAAATTCTAAACAAACCACAGCAATTCTGGTGTCTGTTCATTAAAGAGTATTTCACATACTTTAAAAATCCTTCTGAAACTTAAAGAAAGATGGATCTAGAATAGTCACACTGACCAACAAGCAACGGCATGAAGGTGAAGTGGTCAGAAGAGCTACACAATGTGGGGGACTCACATTGAACGCTTTCAGCCTCTCGGCTTCCACACCGTCTGCGGCCACCTTCTCAGCATCCTCGTGTTCATCATGCTCATCTTCGTCCTCATCTCCCCTGTTGAGTGACAGGTCCTCTGCACCCCGGTCCACACTCTCATTCTTGCCAGAGTCATAGCTGGAGTAGCTGTGTGCTGGAGACTGAAAGGAGAGGACGACAAGGGCGCTTTTCAGTCCTCTGTCTGCACCACCGCTTTCTGCTTTGGTTTACATTCCAATAGTTACATGAAATTCATGTTTATGACCTGGTAGCACTAGGCCTATGGCATTTTAAATTTTTCATCGAAGTTAATTCAAATATATTTAGAATTCATTTTCTCCATTACACCGGTAACATTTCAAGTGTCTATAGCTGCTGCACCAAATACTTCCACCTTTCTGGAAAGGTCTATTGAATTTAGTGCTTCAAGAGTAATTACTCTTTCTACCCAATATTTATATTACTAAAAGGAGCAATCTGTAATTAATATACAATAGAGATATTGAGTCATGTTTCTGAAAGTAGATATGAACTCAGAAGCCAATATCCTGTAACAATTTTCTTTGAACACACTGGAAACAGTAGAATAAAAATATTTAGTTAATTTGTTCAGCGAAGATTTTAAAAATATTACTGAGAATAGTGGGATTAATTTATGATACTTTAAAAAATAGATTTGTAGGTTTTCTATGATGTATCTTAAAATGTCATCTTATGTCCATACAGTAAAAATTCATGAAGCTTCCACCTAGCTGATAAGTTTATTGCATCTACACCTTAGCATCTATTAAGGCCAGAGGAAAGTTAAAACCACATGATTTAGTGTATGCTCTGCATATTTCAGCATAATTAAAAATCTGAAAAATTAGATATTTAAAAATTCATCATTACATATTAACAGTTGATAACCTCTGTAGAGTCCTGTGTATCCGTTCAAGATCCCATGCATAAGTATGTAAATATGACCATTCTACATCGAGTAAATGGGTTTAGATTATTTGTAATCTGGAGATCCTTAATTTTTATATAATCTCATATGTTTTCTTAGGATCTAGTGAGTAATTTGAGAGTTAATGTGGGAGAACGGACCGGAAGGAAAATCTGTGTGTGTATTGTGATAAAGAGCTTAACTGAACACTAAGTAGCTAAATGACAGATGGTTAGATGGCCCCACTGATAACAACAGTTACTAAAGGCTATCCAGATGCTAAGCAGAGATGCAGGAGAATTTAAAGATGACCGTTCTGTAACTGGTTTTTATTATGGACAAGAAAATTTTCAGAGCTATCAAATACCACGAAACAAATAATGAAAATCTTGAATACATGACAAAGAAAAGAATTAGAGTTTATAATTAGCCTCCTGGTTGCCTCTGCATTTACATCTATCCCATGAGGAGCTTTCATTGTCCTAATTCTTCAGACAAAGAAACAGTTTCCCAAAAGCTAAACAAACATGTCACATCAAGACAACTGTAAATACTTATTTGTACTCAGCTCTACCAGAAGACAAAAGCTGGAGATGAAGTTTTACAGTTTAACACATTCTCCCCCATCTCTTCTCCTCTCCTTCTCTTTCTGAAGGAATAACAGAAAATACTTTTGCTTTATGTATGGTACAAGTTAATATTAAGCAAGCAAGCAAGCAAACAAACAAACAAAAGATGTTCAGAAACCCTCTTCTACCTAAAGAAACAATGCATTATTTCTACCTCCTTGTACAATAATTGTCTGTAATTTAGAAATCCTTAGAAAGAAGCATTACCTGCTATGCAGTTTCCATATATAGAGTGTAATTAAGTGATTAAATAGTTTATTATTGTTGTAACCACTTCTTTAGTTGAATAAAGAAAAGAGATGGCAGTATCATTACTCAAAAGCAATTAGGTTTTCGTCCCTAAAACACAGGTATTGAAGGGAATTGTAACAAGGCTATTTTTCAACTTTATGTACAATCATATTTTGGAGTAAAGTACATTTTAAGAATAAAATACATCCAAGAGAATAAATAGCTAATGAACAAAATTTTGAAATAACATGGGAGCAATAGAATAAGAAACAACTTTTGCTTCATTTGCCAAATACTATGTGAATAATCTCTTCCCACAATTAACCTTTACCAAGAGTTCACTAAACAATTATTTAATGAGCTTTGATTTTGTGTCAGGCATCATTCTAAGTCATATGCATATAACATAATTGAATCCTATATAAACTGATGAAGCAGTTTTCTCAGTGTTACATAACTAAAAAAATGAAGTTAGGATTTGAACCCAAGTAGTATCTCTGAGAATTGACTATCTTAACTATAGTATTTTTTTTAAATTCCCCCCTTCTTACTATGAAATGACCACTTACTGCTACATTGCATATAAGAGTCAGCTCATGAGGCACTGTGTGTTTCAGTGTCAACTTCTAACGAGAATATCTCTTAGATGTGACAGGAAGCTCACTACATCTTTTAAAACCTATTGATAAATTTGGTTTAAGATATCAAAGTGAACATACCTTCAGAAAATCTGAGAGACAATATGTATGTGTGTGTGTGTGTGTATGTGTTTTGTGTGGGATGGAGGTGTTTAATGTTCCGCATTCAAATGATGCATGAGACTTCACATGCTGCTCTAGTAATCTATGTGACTGAATTTCACAGGAGAACTAGCATTAACGCTAGTTAATATGATATTATAAATGGCTTAAATCAGGCTCGCAAAATGGTTCAGCAGTTGACAGTGTCTGCTAACAAGCCTGAAAAGCTGAGTTTGAATCTCAGTTAATACATGCCGACAAAGGAGCTAAAAGTAGGCAATGGAAGAAAGAAAGCATCTTCAACAAATG
>LOEQ01001983.1:166202-187247 GCA_001685075.1 Bramus lutescens | reverse complement strand
CTATCTATCTATCTATCTATCTATCTATCTATCTATCTAATCTAATCTAATCTAATCTAATCTAATCTAATCTTTAAGAAAGGGCCACTTGCTAAGTTGCCCAGGCCACTTTTAAACTCATTCAGTAGCCCAGTCTCATCTCAAATTTGTGATCTTCCTGACTCAGCTTCTCTAGTAGCCAGGATTGCAGGCCTGTATTATCTATCATGTGTATCTAATAGCAGCTTTAAAGCAGTGTTACTGCTTGGTATTTGTCATAAATAATTAACCCCTAATGATTTCATTGAAGTTTTAAATATTTTTATAATTGAGGTATGTTTTATATATTAGCAATATGTAAGACCTGAAACAACAAATAATTTTCTATAGTTTATAGCAAAACTATGCTGGTGTTTTAGCTATGGTTAAGTTCATAGTTTATTTCCTGACATTCTTTAAAGAAAATTAGCATTTGATTCTGTTGATTTACTATCTCTTTAAAAAAAATTAGTTACATTATAATTAGGTCCTTCAAGATATAATTGAGAAAATAATCTCTATTAAATTTCTTTTTAAATGACTCTTTGACCTTAGCTAACTAATTACAGGAACAAAGCCAGATAATCTCTAGATAGATAGATAGAAAGGCAGACTGACTTTGTTATACAGTAAACATTCTTCATTTTTGTTTGCAAGAGCAGCAAGTACTCTTAACAGCTGAGCCATCTCTTCAAACCCAGCTTTCAGTTTTCAAAATCTAAGTATGGGCTTGGAGACCTTCAAGGTTTTGGTGGATATAGATAAATTTTTGCAATGCCTTTTTATTTTTGATTAAAATTTTTTTCTTAAAATATATTTTGATCATATTCTTTCATTCCCCCAAATCCTCCCAGATGCTCTTGTCTCCCTTTCCACCCAACTTCATGTTCATTCTCCCCGTGCTGAGAGTTTTATGCCAATGACACAAGTTAAAGTCATCTGAGAAGGAAACTCCATTAAGAAAATGCCTCCATAAGACCCGATTGTGCACAAGACTATAGGGCAGTGTCTTAATTAGTGGTGGGGAGGGCCCAGCCTACTGTGGATGGTGCCATTCCTGGGCTGATGTTCCTGAGTTCTATAAGAAAGCAGACTGGGCAAGGCAAGGTGGCACATACCTTTAATCCTACCATTAGCAGGCAGAAGCAAGCAGATCTCTGAGTTTGAGGACAGTCAAGGCTATGACATAGAGAGACCCTCAAAAGAAAAAAAAAACTTAAAAATCCCACAAAGGCATGTGGAGCATCCAGTGAGCAGCACTCCTCCGTGGCCTCTGTATCCACTCCTGCCTCCAGGTTCCTGTCCTGTTTGAGTTCCTGTCCTGACTTCTTCAGTGATATACTGTCACCTAGAAGTGGCAAAGTGTAAGCTAAAATAAACCCTTCTTGGTCATGCTGTTTTCATCACAGCAATAGTAACTCTAAGAGAAAAAGGAAAGGGAGTGGGACCAGAACATCCAACAAGACACAAAGTGCACAAAAAAAAAAAGAAAAAAATAGTACATACCCATTGGAATCCCTTTTTGTGTTGGCCAGCCAATTCTGGGCATAGTTGAAAGCCATAGATCAGATAGGTCATGGGCCCTAGGGGAAAACCCACTACTATTGTTCTAATAAAGAAATATAGCAATAAAATGACTGTTAACGACATTGCTATACCAGAAATCAGTGCTTTGCTCAACCCTCATTAGAGAAGGTTCTTCTTGCAGTAGATGGTAGTTAACAGACTCACAATTGTACAACATGATGACAGTGAGACTTTGGAGCATGAAGCCCTAAAGGGGAAGTCTTTATCAAACCCCCTCACTGCTCAGGGATCTGTGTGGAAGAGGTAGAAAGAGTGTAAGAGCCATGGTGATGGATGGGTCCAAGAAAATAGCATCTTCAGGCACAACAGGACTGAGACAGAGACTGATAGAATACTCAAAACCTGCAGTTTCCAACCAGACAATTGCTTTTCTACACTAGCTTCTAAACAGTAAAAAATGCTTTAAAATGCTAACCTTTAGGGTTTGAAGATGGCTCAGTTGGTGGAGTGCTTGCTAGGAAAGCACAAGAACCTGAGTTTCTCTAACATCCATGTGAAAACCTGGGCACAGCAGCGTGTCTGCAGCGTGTCTGTGACCTCAGATAGGAGAATGCCTGGGAGTGTGTGCCAGTACTATAGCTGAACTAACAGCTCCAGGTTCAAGCTCCTGACTGAAACAATTATAGTGACTGAGGAAGACACTTGTTGTTGACTTCTGGATTGTGCCAGTATGCACAAGTATCTGTACACACATACATTAATATACTCACGGATACTGTTCTTTTAGAAATGTCTTCATAAAATAAAAGCTGTTCTTGTTCTCCATAAAATCCATCTCTTCGTCTTCAGACGTTTCTCTTAACTTCAAAGGAATACACCTAAGTTTAAGTGTAGTAGAATTGCTGTAATAGTTGTTTTCTGTCATATTGCCTTGCAAATGGAGGGGGCTAGATGGTGCAGTGTTTAAGACCACTCAGCTCCAGAAGACCCAAGTTCTATTCCCAGAACCCTCTTCAGGTGGCTGTAACTCCAGCTGTAGGGAGATCCAATCCTTCTGGCCTCTGTTCTCACAGACACTTAGGTATACATTTCTACACACAGACACATAATGAAAAATAAAATAAAATTTAAATAAATGAACAACCAAACAACAATTACCAACCAAACAAATCTATTCCTGCTCTAAAAAGATGCTGTATGAGTCAGTTGTGGTGCTTGGTGATGGTGTGAATTCCAGGAAGTATGTTGTGAGGTGGCTTTGAGAGAGAGTAGGTGCAGAGAGCTAGGCTGCACTTAGGCTGTATGGTGTGGGAAGTTGTGTATACAGTAGGCTTCTGACCAGAGCATCAGGTGGCACATTACTGTAATAGAAACTTGCATAGTATCAAGGGTATTATAGAAGAAAGGCGTGAGATTCGGAACTAACATTATTCATCTCCCACTGACTGATTTTCAAAGCATATTAAAGAAAACAGAAATTTAGAGCTGACAGTAATTTTAGAGGTGTGTAGGACCTTTCACTTCCTGCAGAACACAACGGTTCTGTGATGCTTCCTTTCTCCATCACAGTGATGCTTTCGACATACAATATGGAGTTGTGGTTATCCGCCTGAAGGAGGGCCTGGACATATCCCACCTCCAGGGACAAGGTGAGTGCTCCGCAGTAACGGTTGCCTTCAAAAGTATGCATCATTTTGTTAGAAAATCATGCCTAATTGTTACACATCCTTCACTGACTTTCATAATTGCCATCATCTTTATTACATCTTAGAATCAGACTTGCTTGGAAGCCACCAATGTCTGCATCATAAAGGATGGCTAATTATTATTAATGGAGAGGATAGAATTTATGATTTATAAATCATACACTTAAGAAAGGCAGACATTAGTTATGATTGTAAATTGACCAACCAAATTTGTTGTAAAAACAGGATGAGAAAAATATTTAAACCTCTACTAAAATACTTAAATCACTACTTTGGCTGTTAATTAAATAATACAATGCATACATTTAAAGTATTTCTAAAGTGACAATTTTAAGACCCAATTTAAGGTATAACTTCATATCCTTCTAATTTTTTGCTAATTCAAAAATACTGAATAGTTACCATTTCCCTTATACAGTTAATTAATGAAATCATCAGATTAGTTGAAAAAGACAAGAAGCATATAAAAACTTATAATCAGCTCATCGATTTAAACTCTTTGACTTCACACTGCTCACTTTTAAGAGTAACTTTGCAACTCTGCAACTTTGAAGAAACACTTTGAGGTCTCTATGAAATAAACACGCTTTGCTGGCTGAAAATGTATTTTTCTTTCTCTGGAATGAATCTAGCAGAACCTCATTTGAAGTCTTTTACCAGTGACTATGTTTAGAGAATCTGACTCATACCCATTAACACTGCATAAATTAGAAGCAGTGCCCCCTGTCACTCACAAGAATAATGTATTATTAAATTCTGTTATTTAGTGGGGTTTGAGTGTGACTGAAACATTTTTTAAAGTATTGTGTATCTTTGATCATTATGAAGTACATTTTTGAAGGCCTTGTCCTTTGCTAATATCTGGTCTTGAGCCAAGGTGGATGTCTTCTAAAACTTACAGCCTTTTCCCATAATTTTGTAGCCTGGGCAGGTTTGGTAGCTTCTGGGCCTGTTTGCTTGTCTGTTAATGCCTAGCAATGTAGATCACAGGGTTGTCCTGAACAGTAAGGAGGTGAATCCTTTTAACCCATTTGCGTAGGACTGGCACTTAGATCCCGTATCTTCTATTGTTTCTGTCCATCCATACAAATTAGTGATGAGCATTATGGACAGATTATCAATTTTGTATCGTATTGTCTTTATATGTGTTTTCCAGTTGACGTTTATTACTCACTCCCCAGGACCCTACTTAGCCACTAGTACTGACATATTTACATGGACAGTCATTTTAAACACTTCGGCTGTTTCTTAAGAAACCCCTTATCACATCTTACTATTTCACAAGGGATACTGGTTTACCTTTTTACTATGAAGCCATGTCACTTTGAATAGTTAATCTTTGATACTGTTTTAAATACTTTCATATCTACAGAAGAATTACTATCTTCACAAGAAAAATCCCCAGGTACCAAGGATGTGGTGGTGAATGTGGACTGCAATAAAAAGCCAGATCAAGATACTTGCAAGTCATCTGGTGAAAAATCCACTACACATAAAGGTAATTTCCACTCAAAGAGATTTTTATCAACAGTTGGTTTTAAAGTGGAGGGGATTGACTTTTGAGTATAATATACATTACAAAGTTCCTTTTCTTAAGCTAGACATTGTTTGCTTTCCTTAAAACAGAAACCATGCCAATTAATTATTACTGATATAGTTTTAAGTAGTTTGCTTTAAAATATTTTTGTTTGAACTAGGGAAGAGCATGTCCTTTTTCATGGGACTTACAGATAGTTCCATCCACAAGCTTGTGTGTTCTGCTGTAAGGAGAGGGATGACTTCCAAATCTTACTCTCCCACCCTCACTCTCCGACCTCTGGTATCTCCTCTGTCCTGTTCCAGCTGATAACGCACTGAGAAAGAAATCCGCACTGTAAATCATCAAGCCATAGTGTACTTTTTATTTCTCTAAGATGACTACCATCTTTTTTATGAAATTGATAGCCTTGGACAAACCATGTCTCTGCACGATTTATCTTTTAGATTATTTGAAAGCATTAATGTTGCTTTTTATTCTTTTCTTTCCTGTGTGATTGCCTAGTACAGTAGTAGAAAGTGTGACCTGCACACATTTCTCCTCTCAGCCCTTGGTGGCTTTATTATTCTTTTTTGTGTTCTCTATGCACTCCATAAACTGGTTCTGTTCATTTGTTATGCATTTATTTTAATTTATGTGTACATTCTTTTGCTCTTTCCCCCATTTTCTTGCCTGAAACAGACCCTTTCTGTGTAGTCTATTAGGAATCAATGCATGCAGTTGTATTGATCATTTCCTAGAAGCTACTCTGCACTCACATCTAAGAAGATAGAAATAAAACATTAACTTATCAATGTGTGCTACAACGTCATAGTTTTAAAAAGTAGGAAACTAGGTTAGTACATTTCTACTCCGTTGTAAAATTTTAGATGCATTTAGCCTAACTTAAAGAGTTACTTTGGTGGGTAATAAGGCCCTGTTGTAAAAAGGCATTTGCGCTAAGTCTTATGATTTTAATTTGATCCCTGGGACTTAAGAGTGGAAGGAGAGAGCTGACTCCTACAAGTTGTCCTCTGACTTTTAGACTCCTGCAAAGATAGGTAATATTATCAGTCATTTCAAATGCCACTGTGACTTTGGCATATAAACTCCTTTGAATGATTATAAACCATCCATTACTAAATTTTCAAAAGCAGATATTATTACTTTATGATAGTAATATTTAAAATTTAATTAGTTTTTTCCCATAACATGCATAAAAAGTAACAGTTATATAGGTTGATTTTTCTGTTTTCTATTTGACAAATTTTCAAAATCAGCATAGATATTATAAGAAAAATGGATACTTTGTAAAAAAAAAAAAACTCTTCAGGATTAGGAACATTCCAATATATAGTCAAAGTATTTGGTTTTATCTGTCTTGCTTACCGAGGCATATAATGTACAAAGGGACAAAAAGAGAATACCCTGTAAGTACTTAGTTTGTACCAGCCTAAGCTTGTTTGAGCAGGGCTTGCAATTTCACAGCCTTAAGGAGTAGGTACATTTCTACCAGTGAGAAAGCAAGGCACAAACTAACCAGGTCTGGTTCCCAGAGGATAGTGTGAGAGATACTGTTGAAAGCTGGGAATCTTCCTTTGGATCCCTTTGCAAAATGTTCTTAAAATTTCTAAGTCTCGAGTTTGCTTACTTTAAACAAGTAAATTTACATTTATGGGGGAAAAAGGAGTTAGAAAAACTACTCACCCCAGAAAGCAAATTGGTAAATATTTGAATATAAGCTGGTGAATATATGCACATATATGTATGTGTACATAAACTTTATTTGAAGAAAAAAATTCCTTTATAAACTGGCATTGTACTCTGATGAAATTCCTTAATATTCCAAGTACTGATTGACATGGACAATCCAGGTGCGTTCAGCCGTTTGCGTAGTGATGCGGTGACCTGTTTGAAGCTTGTGTATGGTCTGCCAAGGGGGTCGCTCAGAGTCATGCTTCCACTCTACACGCTTTGACATTCTCAGCTAATTTCAAGTATAAAGTTTAACGTTTACAAAATCTGCTGGCTTTTCTGAGTAGTTTTACAGATATAAAATTTCAGTGTGGGTGTTCATCATTCACTCTGTATGGTCTTTATAAAAATATGTGTTTTAAAAAATATTAAACACTCAGTATAGAAAATATTAATTTTCAGTAGTAATCATTTCTCATGGGCTGCTTCTTCACCCTCTCTTGTTTATAATGTGCTCTATTTACATTTCCAGTACTCTATGATTATAAAGGCAATTAACTTCATATTTTGTGTTTTTTAAACATAATCTAGATGAGGAAGAGGATGGCAAGACTCCAACTCAGCCACTGTTGAAAAAAGGCAGGCATTGTTCATCATTTTATTTTAATCCCCTTCTCATACTGTTAACTTTAATTCCAGCTCTATTGTTTTCCTTTTATTTTAATTTAGTTTTTATTTCCATGGTGAGGTGATATTACAGTTAACTATTAAATGCAGATTAGTAAAATTAATTTTATTCCAATGAAAGCATTAAGTCTCACTGGGACAAACTGTTATTTCAGTCTTTTGAATCGTCATGGTGTTTCTGAAATACACAAACCTGAAAAGTCAGGGTTTTTGATTTTTGGGTTTTTTCCTGATTTAAACTGCATGGTCCAGTAAGCAGGGACACCAGAGTAGGTGTGTGCACAGTGTCGCTTACACTCCTTACCATCTGTACCCAGCCAAATTCTCGATTTTGATACTAATATATTTTTTGTTTCAAAAATTGCACTATTTCTCACAGTCGTGCTGCGTTTGGGAGATACAGTCATGTCAGCGTACATGAATGTTAAGAGAAGGAGATAGAGGTGAGAGTTACGGAGCAGTGCGGTTTGGTAGCCATATGATGTCATCATGCAAATCATTTGTCATGTTTGCTTACATCATGGCAGCATGAAAAGTGAATGATGGACCTTCTGGAAAAAGGACCAGAGTTCCTTCTGTGAATTTCTGTTTTTAAAATTGTGGTAGTGGAGTTTCATAATAGTCATCTGCTTGCTCACAGAGTCAATGCTGATTTTTTTTTAATTCCTAGAAATGTAAATGGGAACTCTTTACAGACATGCAGCGTATCTGTACCATTTCCAGGAGTTCCTACCATCTTTCTGTGACTCATAAAGATGTGGCTATATGTCTTTGACATTGTGCATCACATATTGAGGGGGACAAATGATCAATAAGCACACTTCCCTGGTAATTGTAAGAGTATATATTAGTATTTATCCAACCATCTTCCAAATACAGCTTTTTATTTAGTGCCTTTGAATTCTAAATCATTGAGATACCAGATAATAAAATAAACCTCACAGGACAAGTGTAAGGTTTGATCTATTAACCTAAAGTAGCTCTCCAGGAAAACTGAACTCCATCAGTAAATGTATGGTATTTAGCATTCTTGCAGATTTCACCAGAATACTTCAGAATACTAGACACTTGGGTAGTTTGGGTGAGTTTACCTATTATAAGACAAAAAGTACTTTTTTTATGTCTGTTATAAGCTACTACTGGCTTATAATGGAAGTCATATACAGCTATCTGCATATAAATATATCTGAATTTAGAAATGCTAGGAAATTCTAGGATTATAGTAAAAGGAGATTTGACATTTACTTCCTATATTGTTGTAAATAATTTTTTGCTTACTCCTTTAGAATCCAAAGACCCTGTTGCACCTTTAAATGTAGCTGACCAAAGGCTTCTTGAAGCCAGTACACAGTTCCAGAAAAAACAAGGAAAGAATACTATTGATGTCTGGTGGCTTTTTGATGATGGAGGTAAGGCCATTAATATATCTTTCAAATAATTAGAAATTTACTGAATAAGTAAGAACAGTGCTAAGAAACAGCATACAGTTTTCATGTATTTACCACGTTCAGGTTTGCAGCCTGCTCAAACTGCACAAGAATCAGTGTGAGAATCATACATAGTTTTTTCAGGGTCCTTCAAGGTGCTTTAGTCCATTCTTGAGCTTTGTGACAGTGTCATTTTATTAACTATTATAGACCAGTTTGTGGACTGTCACTTAATTTGGAATGCAGTTAGATTGGTCAGAATTAGTTTCATATTATGAATCTTTGGCAGAAATAGCACAAAAGTGATACTGCTCTCTTCTGTCTGTATCTCAAGAGTGGCATATTGGTGTAAAGTAAGTTGTTGAGGAAAGTGTGGTTTTTCAGACTTAACCCTTGAAAAGTTTTTTCCCCTCTTTATGGGCCTTGGGAGGCTCTACAAATAGACCATTTTTCCTCAGCCATTTACACTCGGATTCACATTCAGTTGCTCAGGTTCTGAACTGACTCTTGTGCTTCTGGGTGATGCATTTTCACCCCCATCGTTGTGTCCTCATCGATTGGTCGGCATTTCATTGTAAAGAAGAGCTCGTCCCTTCGAGTTATTGATTCTTGGTTTATCCAAAAGGATATAGTTTATTACTAACATCATTTGTTTATTTCTCTGATTGTCCACATGCAGCCAGCAGGGCCATCTCTCCGTTCCCTAAGGTGACTTAATATGTTCATGTGTCATAAGGCACTCGTTTTGGCAGTTGCTTCCTGAAATAAAATGGTATCCTAGACTTATCCCTTCCTCCATATGGAAAGGACCTTTTATCCAAGAACTCCTCATTCCTTTTAGTCAAGAGCAGAACTTAGAAGCAATATTCCTGTGACTTCTAAGATTATTCTTCATTACCAGGCCCCCTCAGGGGAGAAAGCTGGGGAATATCTATAATATGTATGTATGCATGTGTGCACTATCTAGAGTTTGAAAGAAGCCAATTCCATATAACTTTTTGTCTTTCTCATTTCAGTGTGAAACTTGCCCCCATTAGGCTATATTCATTTCCTTTCCCTTTCTGTCCACAAATAATTTTTTGACTGCCCTAGGCCACCATCCAGTTCTACTGCTTACATAAAGAATTGCAGTTCTTGGGCTGAACCACAACTCTTGGACTCTTTCCTTGACAGAACTGTCAGTGGAGGACAGATTTAACTTTACATTGAGTTATATAATAAATGTGTTTTTTGAGACCAAGTTGAAAATACATATTTTTGTTTGAAATATAAGCCTTTTAAAAAGAGTTTATTATATTTTTGTAATTCAGGTTTGACCTTATTGATACCCTATCTTCTGACTACAAAGAAAAAGTGGAAAGATTGTAAGATCCGAGTATTCATTGGTGGAAAAATAAACAGAATAGACCATGACCGGAGAGCGTAAGTTTGTTTTAAGTTGGAGAGCATTAATCAAATAGCCTTGACATGATAGAGATTTGATAAAATAAAATCCATATATAGGCCATGAAGTATTAACTGATACTGCAAAAGTTTCATTAAATAGAACCTCATCCTCTATTTTTTGACATTTATATTTAAATTATAAGTGCATAATTTTACTTAAATGTGATAGATTAACACATTGACATTTTAGAAAGTATTAATACCTGTATTGTCAGGTGTTAGAAGTATATCTCTAATCATTTGAGAGAAAGTGCATAGAAATTGCCTTTTCATATGTAGAGAAATTGTATGGCTTTGAAGACATTAGCATACTATTGCCATCTGTACTACCATGAGTCTGGTTTCTGGTGCTCCTCTCCTGGCCTTATCCCTGCAGGGTACTGCACACATTGTTCCCACTTTCACGTAGAAAGTCTGAGAGTTGTGATTGATCCACCCACAGTCCTGTAGCCTAGACATGTGAGTGCTGCGGTGTAACATGAAGGTTTCTGACCATCTTGTCTCTTCCCTTTCTGTCTTGTCCTCACCCCTGCATGCTGTCTACATTTGGGGGATTTCAGGCATTTTTGGTCTACCTGTTCTGTCTCTTTCTTATACACATAGCTCTTCCTTTGCCTCATTCATCTGTGTAAATGTGTTGTACTACGAGACCTTTCCTGGGGAGACACAACACACACATCTGCCCACCCCAGCTAAGGAGCCCATGACAAGACCACGCAGACACTCCCAAAGTCCTACTTGGTGAAACAATGATTTTTATTGGGACTACTTAGGAGCAGAGAAGACTCTAAGACAGCTGCATTACCAAGGCCTACCCCAGCATGGTGACAGCTCCTGAAAGCTGGAAACCTGGAGCCCACTGCAGTACCCGCAAGCAGCTTGACCAGTAGGAGAATGCCCTTGTGCTCTTTGCCGGTGACTCTGGTCTAACCCTCTTCCTGGCAGCTTCGCTGTTCTCAGTCTTCTTTGCAACTTGGCATCTCTGGGAGGGAGGAGCCCAGTGAATGTGGTCAGTTTCTGGAACTTTCTGAGACTGTTTTGTGTTGTTTGCCTTCCTGCTTAAGGAGCTTCTATGCAGGATGGAGTATATCAAACTTGGAGGAAACTTAGACAACAAAATGTTGCGTTCTCTTGAACCCGGTTTAGTTCTCCCAATGCTGGGCCTCCTGCACATTTCCTTCCTCAGTTAACATGTGCGGCCGCTCACATCACTTTCTTAAAATTTAGTTCTGTGGGCTCTGTAGTGCTTAGCAGATTGGGACTAAGAGATACTGAATTCAATTAAGTATTCATTTTCAACAGGGAATTATGGAAGACATATTTCTCATACTTTTCTTTCTAAAGCTATCATTTTATAAAACATAAGATCTTGTTTTGTTGATTGCTTTGCTTGGGTGTTTCAGCTTTTTGTTGACATGACCCCCCTCATACAAGACCTTGTACGAGGTGTTTATTTGCCAAAGGCCAGGCTTGTTGTTCTCCTTTCCCTAACCACTTCAAAGACAAGCACTATGAACTACTATTTCATGTACTGGATCTTCAGTTTGGCCTTAAGTTCTTTTTGTGCCTTGGGATATTTTAACATAAATCTAATAGGTAGTAACCCAAAAATATCTTAAAAGAGGCTTGTTATCACATATATCCTTCCAATATGCTTTGATTAAAATTACTTTTTATCAAGCTGGGTGTCACATGTCATTATGGATAGTCCTGGCTCAGCCTGTTATGCTGTAGTAGTCACTTTCTCGTTGCTGTAATTGAGTGCCTGAGGGACAGCATGGGAAAGGGGAGTGTTTGTGTGGGCTTAGGTTGCAGAGACAGCCAGCATGGATGGAGGAAGGCATGCTGGCTGCAGTATGCAGCAGTCAGAGACTCTTTGTGTCTGCAGTCAGGAAACAGAAGACACTGCTCAGTTTTCCTGGAAATTTCCTCAGTGACACACGCAGAAGTATGTCCTAAGTGATTTCAAATACAATCCAGTTGAGAGTGAAGATTAACCCCTGTAGATAGCAGGCAGGGATAGAGAGTTAGATGATAGTCATTTCTACTCAGGCAGTTTCACTGCTTTCTTTTTAATGGAGAATATGAGTTAATTCAGGACATTTGTATAGCAACTGATAGACTTTCTCTTTAAATCACCTTATCATATATGTAGAGAGTAAAAATACTTAACATCCTTTGCATGTCTGAATGCTGGTTTGTGTTTTTTTTTTTTATGTCATAGGATGGCTACTTTACTTAGTAAATTCCGAATAGATTTCTCTGATATCATGGTCCTAGGAGATATCAACACCAAACCAAATAAAGAAAAGTAAGTTGCTGATAAATTATTCTGTATAAATTTCCAACTCTTTTGGCCTGTGCAGACACAGATAATTTAACTTGGAATGATTATCAGGACCTTTTCTCTGCCCCGAGTTATGTGAAACCATGTGGTAATTGGTGGCCAGTGATACCGAAGTAAGCTGTAAAGAACTGAGTTTTCAGAAGAGGCTCACTCTTTTCACATGATTTCTGAAAACTGTTAGTGCCCCAGAAATTGCAGATAGGTTTTATGTTCCAGGTGTTTCTTGCCCACCGTCACTAAAAGCATTTGATTCTAACTTTACATGTGTGTTACTTCCATTGTTTGCTTTTATAGTGAAAATCTGAGTTTCCCAGTAATAGTGGCCGTCAAGAGTCTCTTACTCAAACAGTTTCTACTCTTGGAATAAATAGTCTTCCTGAAAATGGCACAGAGAGGCAGTTACAGTCTGTGTGCATTTTATCGGGAATAACTAATTTTTGGCATGTGTTAAATGAGTTACAGAGCTGGGCAAAGATGATGTTTTACATTGAGTTGGGAATGATTTGCTATTTGAGCAAAGCTGTGTTTTACGTATCACTCAGGAATCACCTTGGCTGGTGTATTGTTCTTTAGTTTGAGGGTTGACACAGGCGAGAGCAGACAGCGTGACAAGCGAGCTTCAGCTCCAACCTTATTATCACCTGTGCAGTTCTAGCCCTGCAGTCTGAGAGACTGGAAATTACTGTTTTCTAACCCAATGATACAAATGATTACAAGTTTGTAACAAGTTATAATTTCTACTGAAGTTATTTGTGATATATAATTCAAAATAAAATTGTCGGTATCCTGTCTGTTTTTTCAAGCATTGCTGCTTTTGATGACATGATTGAGCCATACAGACTTCATGAGGATGACAAAGAGCAGGACATTGCAGATAAAATGAAGGAAGACGAGCCTTGGCGAATAACAGACAATGAGCTTGAGCTTTATAAGACCAAGGTACTCTTCATTCTGTCTCCTTTTCACTAATCTTACATGTGATTTCATAGAATTGCTGGTGCCATGCATACAAGGCACTGTGATTTGAAACAGAGGCAAAATGCTTATGTAAGTTAAACCTCCATTAAGGGTGTTTTATATTTGAATGGTGGGAAGCTAGGAAGCAGCATCAAATATTTTTCTAAATAGTGTTTTTTTATACAAAATTTGTTTTTACTACTTGCTTTTCAAACCATACTGGTTTCTTCTTTCTCCTGCTCCTCCTGTTTCTCCTCCTTCCTGTGCCTTTTTCTCTGGTAGTGCTGAAGACCCTGCACATAGCTACCTGGACTTACACACTATTTACTGAGCTACAGTCTGCCTTACTCTGTTCACATTTCTAATTGTCAGATGTTTAGGAATGATTCTGTCTTCTTCCATTTCAGACATACCGGCAGATCAGGTTAAATGAATTATTAAAGGAGCACTCAAATACAGCCAATATTATTGTCATGTAAGTATTGTTAGAATAAGGTTTGGACTACTTTCATGAAGGTGTGTGCATGTGTCTGTGTCTCTGTTATAACAGTACTTAATGGTTTTTGAAAAGTTCTTTTTAGAATTTCATGAGTAATGTATTTACATCATTCTCCTCTCAATTCCTCTCTTCATTTTTCTTCCTCTCATATTTGTGACTTTTCTTTAGTTATTATAATAAATTACTAAATAATTATTGTTATAATAAACTGATATGCGCATACATAGTCTTGCTCATATGTATGTTTTTAAGGCTGACCACTTATAATTGGATAACCAACTGGGGACTCATCCCTGGATTTTTTAAATTAATCTACTTAATTATTATCTTTAAATTAATTTGCTTAATTGCCTTTAGCTTTCATCTCATGTGATGCCTCACAGCATTTCTCCTATCCATGTTGGTATGTCAGCTTGTGTTGTCATTATTCAGGTCTTATCTCATGGTTACAACTTCCCTTTGATATATAGAATGCACTAATGCATAGCAGACATCCAGGTCCTCTGGCTTTTACAATCTTGCCGCCCCCTCTTTAGTCATGTTCCCTGAGCCTTAGGTATAGGGGTTGTGGTTGTGGATGTATCAAGTGGGGTTGAGTGCTCCAAAGTCAGTTGTGCTATGCATTGTGGCCAGTTGTAGTCTGTAATGGTTTCTGTCTGCTACGGAAAAGCTTTCTTCATGAAAGAGCTGCATAAGGATAAGAACTTAGAATGTAATTAGAAGTTGACTAGTTTAGAAAAGTCGTGGTAGTAGATTCTGCTCCAGGTTCTATGGGATATAAGTGTGACATACATATACCTGGGAAGGCCAGAGTCTCCAGAGTCCCTGGAGCTGGTTTACAGTTGTGAGCTGCCTTGTGTAGGCGCTGAGTTGAACCTGAGCACTCCAAAGAGCAGTATGTGCTCTTAATTGCCATGGCATCCCTTCAGTCCCTTGTTTTGTGTTTTTTAAATAAGAAACTGAGTCCAATTGGTGCTGCCCGTATGTGTCTGAATGTGGGACAACCTCTCAGTGAGCAAACCCCCAAAGAAGACTGTCCCTCCCAAAGCAGCCTTAACTTCCAGTAGCTTCTCAGATAGGGCTGGGACCTTGTGAGCCCATCCCCAGTTCATGATGGAATTTTGACCTGTGCAGATAGCCACATCAGTGTGCGTTCATGTGCACAGTGGCCTTGTCATTTTCAGAAAGTGACATATCACAGACTTCCTCACTGTCCTCTGGCTCCTACTGTCTTCTTCCTCAGCACTCTCTGAGTCTTGGGTGGAAGTGGAGGGCACTTGTGTGATAAGAGATGCCCATTCATAACCAAGAACTCAGTCGCTTACTCAATGTTTTGACAAGTTATGAGTTTCTGCATTAACCACTGCCCTCTATGAGAAGCTTTTTTTTTTTAACAGAGTTGAGGGCAGCACTTCTAAATATGGGTATTTAGAAGGTAGTTTGTCTACCTAACTGTTTAATAAAACAATAGAAATAGGTTACCCCCTAGGGCCAAAGACATCCTGGGCACTGATTACAAGACCAGCCATGATTTCCTTCCTCTGGAGTGGGCCTCAAATCCAGTCAGAATGCAATTGGTTCCACAGTAACAGTCACAGCTCGGGTGTTTTGCTTTTTTTGCTTTGTTTTTAATTTATAGCCTAGGCTATTCTTAAACTTCACTCTGCCTCTACCTCCCAAGTGCTGGAATTTCAGACCTGTACAAGGCCCAGTAAATAAGTACTCAGAGTTTATTGAAAAGACATTATCGATAAAAAGGAACACTCAAACTTTAAAATGTGGTTGCCTTTAGCATGTGGAGCTAGCATTTATGCATGAACAAGAGATACTGTGTACCCTTGTGTCAGTCTGAGTAGTTTGTTTGGGTTGGTTATTCTGAACATTTACATTCATATTCTTTGATTTCTTTTTCACCTTTTCAAAATTCCCTAGCACGGCCACAGGTGTGGGTGGCACAGGAGGGGCTCACAGTAGAATTTGGACCCCAGGCAACTTTCTCATATAAAGAGAAGTGTGAAAGGTTATTTAGAATATTAACCTGGTATAGCAGTTCATGCCTGAATCCACCCCCATGTTTCCCTTGAAAGTGTTTTCCATGCAGACATGCTGTCTCTGCATTAGACAGAAGTGTTGGAGCCTACCCCCGAACCTTTCCTCTGTGGAGCTATGTTAATTAGAGATGATGTGATCATGGATTTTTTTCAGTTCTGAGTCCCTAAACAGATAAGAAAAGCTCAGGCACCCAGAAACCAAGGTGAAATCAATGCCTTGGTGCTAAAGAACTTTAAGGGTTACATCAAACACAATGTTTTCAATTTGTGCTGTTAGGGTAACACCAAACACAATGTTTTCAATTTGTGCTGTTAGGGTAACACCAAACACAATGTTTTCAATTTGTGCTGATGGTTTGGAGAGTTCTGTAGTGAAAGACACTAAACCATAGAAGTTTAGAATGAATCCTTGTAGGTCTATAAATAGCTTGATAAATAGAAATTAAAATTCACAAGAGAAGTTAAGTTTAACACATATTTAATCACGTTTCATTTTTCATCTATAACTTCCACTGTCTGGTTTCTAATACAAATATGTTTTTCTTCTAAAGAAACCTGTCCTTAGTGAAGAGTAAATTTGATTAAATAGTAATGTTATTATTCTTAATAATAAATATGAATTACATATATTGAAGTTCACAGAAATACTTACGAATAAGGACAAATGTTTGAAAATCCATTGAAACCTGAGGGTCTGGGGACAGTGAAATGAGAGTATGTATACTAATTATTATTGTGTATATGCAGTTTCCCTCCACTCAGATTTTATCATGGGAACTGGGACCTAATTAATAATTGTTTCATTTTCTTCTTCAAAGCATTGCTCAGTGTCTTCTCATTCTGATCCTAGGAGTCTCCCAGTTGCACGGAAAGGTGCTGTGTCCAGTGCTTTGTATATGGCTTGGTTAGAAGCTCTATCTAAAGACCTGCCACCAATCCTCCTAGTTCGTGGGAATCATCAGAGCGTCCTTACCTTCTATTCTTAATTATTCTGCACCATGTACTGCCCTCCAGGAATGGTACTTCAGTGCCTAGCGAAAGCGCTGAAATCGTCAGTAACACTTTACTATCACACTGGTGAACTGGGACTTTGTTTCAGTCTTCTTTATTTGAAAGCACAGGGAAAAGTTGCTCCATTGGTAGATATATGTAGACTTGAGTTCTAGTCTACTCCACATCTCAGTCTCAGTGACTGGTTAGTCTTTCCCGTCGGACTGAAGTTCGTGAGAGTAAAGTTGTCCTTTGCTACTTGAAAGCAATAAGAGTGTGTTATTGTTTGAATGAGGAAAGGAGTACAAAAGCCTTTAGCCTTGAGGTGCCTTCTGAAACTAACCAAATTTCATCCATATAGCTATTGTCTTTTGTAAATTTATAGAATGTTAAACTTTGCCTTCAGATATTTTTATTTCTAATGTTACCTTAAGTAGACACTCCTTTTCATCTTCCATTGACCAGTTAGTTCTGAGTACTGTGTGTTTTGTATTACTTTTGTAAAAGTATCTGTTAGATACTAAGGACAAACTAATAAAATATGTGGGGGAAAGTATCCAAAAAACGAAGCCCAAGTTTAAGTTTCTATGAGTATGTATACATGTAGAGCTAGGAAATAGAGGCCCAAAACACCATTTTTAACTCCATTGAAATTACATATTATTTCTTGTAAATCTTAGAGAAGGGTGAGGATCTACCCAGTATTTCCTATATGATGCTGAAAAGTCACATGTCCTTTTTCAAGCAAAATCTGAGATCATTTGTATTATTTTTTAAAAGATGTATTCTAATTGAGAATTCCTCTCAAATGTGAGGGACTTTTAAGACATGCTGACAGGTGTATTTTGAGGAAATTTAGGCAAAGAAATGCCATTTAGTAGAACATTTTCAATAAACACTACAGGAGTTTCACTATCTTATGCCATCCTTTATTTTTAAAAAAAAAATCATTTAAAATTTTATCAATGGTTAAATGGACCACTGTTTTCTTAGTGGAAGTGGTTTTAGGCTTAATTTATTCAAGTGTCAAGTACATTTAGTCTTAATACACTCAGGTTTGAACAGATTATTCTGAGCATTGAATTTTAATCCACTCTTAATACTTTAAACCTTCTGTGTTAAAGAAAACTGCCAGTTTGTGCGTTTGACCTTGTCGCCTACTCAAGCACTTGACAGTGTGATGTGCTGTCCTGAAGCTTTAACTACAGTTTTTAATGTGAAGTTTCTCATTTTCCACGGAAGGATTTCCTGAACACATTTCAAGGGATTCGTGTCTTCATGTCTGTATGTGTGTGTGTGTGCAGTGGGTGCACAGGTGCACATGCATGTATGTAATGAGATGTCTGTCACTGGTGTCTCCAACTTGAAAGTGATCACAGCTCAGTAGATTACAGGTTTTTGTTTTGTTTTAATAAACATTGAAATCAGATCAAGGGGTTACAGGTCTCATGGAGGACCAAGACAGTTTGAAGCTCATAGTGTAGCTTCATGTGGTTATCCAGTTAGATACGGTGCTGCTGAGTAGGTGATCAGTTTCAGGTGCGGAGAGCATGCAGGTTTCCGTCATCTTGAGTGAAGTGTCGGGAAAGCATTTTCAGTGGTGCAGGACTTCTGCTGCATGAATACATTTATACCAGCTGGATGTCTGGTCATTTCCATTCAGAAAATTTTTTAAAAATGAAATGATTTTTTTACATTATAATACAATATTGTTCCATTTATTTTAAGTTTTGCAGAGTTTGGAGGCAATATAGAAGTGTCATATTCAATAAACCATATCATGCATGATTTTTCTGAATGGATAATAAGGCCCAGGCTGACTGCTGCTGTCTTGAAATGTACACAGGTTCACTTGCCTTTTATTTTTAAAGGTTTTTCCCCATTCAGGAAAACTTGATTGTGATCTGTACTACAGAAACTAAATGTCCTACATCATATATTTGTGTATAAAGTACATAAAATGGATCTCAGTACATGTAATAGGGAGGGTAATATTGAAACAATGTAAGAAGCTTTCCTCTTTTAAAAACTACGTTACATTCATTTAACATTAGATACCAGGTCAGACATTTTCAAGGTTGCGGTAGTACTCTAAAATGAAAATTTTCAACAATTCTTGGAGATGCTAGCTAGTATTAAAGCTATTTTTATTTTATGCTGAATTTTGATTATTTTGATGCCAAATTATTTTTTGTCCTAATCATTGATAATAACTTGAAAATAATTATGCAGTGGCATTTGAACTCATTGTTATGATAGGTAAAGAATTTAGTGGGTTCAAAGAGAATGTTGGTGTTGATTATTAAGTTACTGAATCAGATATTTATTTGTTGCAATGTTTCCTTTGTGGTTTAAGTTTTTCTTTTCATATTGCTTTCTGACATGCGTGTTTTTTTTAAGATTATGGAAATAATTTAAAGAGTTGAGCTCTGATGGATGATTATCTGCTAAGTTTGAAAATGTAATATTTTGATAATACTGTACTGTTCCTGTCACAAATGCTTTTGTAATGTTTTAACCCTAAGTATTGCAGTTGCTGCTTTGTACAGAAGTTACTGCAATAAAGGAAGTGGAGTCATTAAAACTTCAATATCTACTCTTAATTTTACCTATTCATAATGTTATGTCAGCTTTGTGATCTCATCTCACTTAAGCGGCCTTGGGGAAGCTGAATGAATTGTGCACCACCTCTCCTAAGAATGACTATTGCTACTGATTTTAGTGAACTGTACGAAGTATAGCACCGTATGATTGTTTTTGAACTGATTTAGATTTTCTAATTTTTAATTTAGGGCCAGACTTCTCAGGGAAACTACAAGATTAAATGGGATTCATATTCCCTGAACTTGTTGATTCTTTGCTCCTGGGATTTCTTTTGGTTTTGGTGAGCTGACTGAAGTGTTACAAAGAATTTTACCTTTCTCATTTGGGCCCTTTGCTGGTGTGCCACCTGTGCTGGACGGTTACTCTTGAGAAAGCAGCCTAGAGCAGTTAGGAAGTTTGCTAAAGGTCGTTGAGATTGCTGAGAACATTGGCCGAGCTGGCGATTTGTCCTGTGTGCACTCAGTGCTGCTCTGCAAGAGCTGAGACAGAGCGGGCATCTGCACACTCCCCTCCCACTCTGCCCTGCGAGTCTGCCCAATAGTCCCTATTACAGCTGCAAATAAATGCCCATTCCAGATTGCCGTCAGAGATCTGAAATAAATCCACTTGTGATTTTTGTTTTTCTTCTCAGATAAGCTGCTGTTCATGCCACTTTACTCTTTGAAAGCTTATTAAGGAATTCAAAAGTGACTATGACATTTTAATTTTAAACAGAAACCAGTAGGGTTTTGTCACTCATTTCAGCTGAGGGGCAGGTTACAGTTGACATGCCCTTGTTAATATGAACAACAAGCTAACTAGAGAGCCTGAAGAAACCCATGGTGAAGATAGTGCAGTCCTTGGATGCACTCAGTTGAAAGGTCTATGTTGTTCAGGTAGTTCAGATAGTAAATACACAAGTTAATAAGCAGTGTGACTTTGGGGTGGTATATGCATCAGTTTAATTGTTTTTATAAATCTGGTGGCAAAATACGAATTAAGAGTCATAATTCAAGAAAAGATGTGGACTTTTCACTTCCTGGTCTGTAGGTTTAGCGTCTGCTGCTGTCCTTCTAGATAGGGAACCCCTTTATTTCCCAGTCTGATGAGCACACATCTGTCTTGCTGTTTGCATATGAATACAGTTGTCCAATCTGTTCTGCCCATAATTAAAAGTGAAACGTGCTTCTTTTCATCCATGAAATAGGGAAAGTGATCCTTGGATCATGAATTAAAAGCCTTGCTCATTTCTTGGTAAAGTTATATCAAAATATTGTTGAAGCATTTGTTAGAGAATTGCTAAAATTTTTCCCTGGAAGAAGACATAATTTAGTATAAAGAAAAAATATTTCATAGGCTAGCTTTAGATTCAACTTTCTCACCTCTAATAACAGACATACACAAAAATAATATTAAAACTGGAAGAAAGGAGGCGGAGTGAGGGAGAAGCCATGGAGCCGCCGCTGGAGGTAGGACCTTGCCAATAGGCCCACATTATGCCAGTGGTCTTCTTCCTGGGCTCATCCATGAAGGTAACCTTTGCTTATGTTCATACACCTGGGATTTTAGAATTGTTGACATAAACTTCACAGTTGA
>LOEQ01001983.1:152176-166172 GCA_001685075.1 Bramus lutescens | reverse complement strand
AAAACAGACAGTGGTAAAGCACAGGTGTGTTATTATCGAAACACTGATGACAGGAGCTGTTCCCAAGCTGTCAACACTTCCCTCACACCAAAATTTCCCAGCAGGCTCAGTAACGTTCACATAAGCTACTGCCTAGCGTGGGCAGAGTAGTTTATGCTCAGCAGCACACGTGATTATCCTTCATTCCTGGCCCATCGTGACTGTCTAAAGTCTCCACATTCTTCCTCATGCAACTTCGCACAACTTGCCCTCGTGTGGGGTTCTTTGTCAGTTTTTCTGTGGGATTCAGTCATTCTGAGCATCCCCTTTTAATAGCAGCTATGTACTCAATTATTGAAACTTTTTTTTTTTTTGTCTGTGGCCAGATCAGAACCTGAAAATCGACAGTAGTAAAAAAGGAAGTCCAGGAAGGCAGCCAGGTTACTCAGAGCCCCTGCTGCTTAGCCACATCTGCAGCAAGAGGGAAGATGTCTCTGTCATCCCTAGAGAAGGAATGAGGGAAGCGCATCAGTGGGCTCTGCATAGCGAGAGTGGCCCCTCTGACTTGGCCATGGCATTGGTTAGGTGTGAGTCATGTACCTGCCTGACCTGCAAGGGGTTCCCTATACAAGTGAGGAAGGGGGAAGACTGGAAGGACTAATGCAATAGATTCTGTTGCCTGTGACCTGTTGGGATTGATTTAAATAATAATGGTACTAGTCCAGACCATGAGAGGACCTGAGTCACCAACTGTTTTGGAGTTTAGTTACTGGGACATAGCTGAATATGGTTCATTATAGTAGAGCAAACTGTGAATGGCTAAATGATCTTTTCCCCCAATAGACCTTATGGTGACTGCTGTAAATGTCTCTATCAGATGTTTGACTTGTTTGTCTCATTTAGTCATGATCTGGTTCTGAGTCTTAGTCACAGTATAAAGTATCCTAGGATCCAGATAAAGGCAGTGCAGCTTAACCTTATGTTCTTAACCACTGAGCAACCCTGCCCCCAGCTTATGTGAAGTCACTACTAAGAAGAAAAAGAGAACTGCCTTTCAAGTGAGCTCATGTTTCGCTGCACCTGTTTCTTCCACTCTCATCCTTGTCTTCTGTATCTGTGTGAACGTGGCTTTCCTGTGGCTGCTCCTGTGAGCCAAGGGTAGAGGTCTACGCTAAGGAAGCCCCAGCAAGCTAGTCCCGGGCCAGTCATTTTCTGTAAGCAATGCTCTCAATTTTTCCAGATGCTTGCCTTTGGGAATTGCAGGGCAATGCCAGCAACTAAAGCCAGATCCTTTCTAATTTTACTATTCAAATTGTGTGTGCACGCACATGCATGTGCACGTACACTCATGTACATGTGCACCTACACATATGCTCACATGCACAGGTGCCCATGCAGGCCCGAGGACTTGGATTCCCTGGAGTTGATGTGGATGCTGGGCGTTGAACTCTGGTCCTCTAGAAGAGCATGCATGCTCTTAACTACTGAGCCACCATCTCTCCAACCTCTGATGTCAGACTCTTGATTTAACATTGGCAAGAGCTCAGTGTATGGATGAGCTGGCCACAAAAATGTGAGAACAAAAGACATAGTTTAGCAACTGTCACGACACTTGCAAGATCAACAGTAGCAACCCTGGCCAGCACCAGTGGCTAGCAGACAGTCACAGTCAGCAGCTAACAGTAGACACTGGAGATGGGCAGGGTGAGCAGGGCACTAACAGCATACCACCATCTCCATGGCTGAGCCGTAAGGACCTGCACAGGCTCTCTGATTGACATACCCTGTAATGAGCCCAGGCCCAATAGAAATTGCCTCCAGCTTTGGCCAGTTTCTGACTCAAGGGACACGCAGCTAACATCCTTCCTCTTGGATGTTTTCCTTTCCTTGGATTCTCGCCCTTCCTCTCAAAGCTTTGCTTTCACTTTGCATCCTCCCTCAGGTCCACATGGTTAATTATCACTTCCATGAGACGACAAACCCCAGAGCCACTGGCTCACGTTGACACCTTGAGTCCCCTGGTCACAGTCTCGGATCCACATGGCCAGTAGGATGTAACATGCCTGTAAGCCAGCCTTTAACAGCCCTGCACTCACTTTACATGCGAATTACAAAGATGTGATGAGATTGTACATGTCATATTAAGAACATCAGTCAATCTGACATCCCGAAAATGCCCTTATATATGTACCTCGCCTGTTGGTCAATAATTATTTTAGGGCCTCTATACCATAAATATAATTTAATAAGGCTTTAGACTATAAATCTAACAAGTTTCAAATTTCTTATTTACTGACAAAGTATATGTATGATAGCTGCTAACTAATGTTTCCATATATATTAATTTGTCTTTCTAATTTGTTTAAGGCTAGAAACAATCCATTGGGTTTAGGAACCCAAAACTTGGCATCACTCCAAATAAAAGCAGTAAGCGGCCTGGAAAACATAGCAGTTAAGAGCACCGGCTGCTTTTCCAGAGGACCCAGGTTCAATTCCCAGTACCCACATGGCAACTCATAACTGCCTGCCAGTTTCAAGGGCTCCAACACCTTCAGAAAGACATACATTCAGGCAAAATATGAATGCAGATGACATAAAAATATATTTAAAAAGCAATAAACATTCTTCCCTACTGTTTATTCTTATATCCTACTGTTATTATTGCCCATCATAGTAACAAATAGTAACAGCATAAAAAAATCCCTTATTTTCACTGCCTAAGATCTTCCACCTGAAACATTTCTGTCTTTACTCTGATTCCAATCTAATCCTTAGTCAGGCTGTGAAATCATTGTTTCCAACTGGCAGTGACTACCCATCCAAACTCAGTTTAACTCTGTGTCAAGCTAGACGAGTTTTCAGTAACCTTTGCATCCATTGCTCTCCAGTCATTCGATCAATCCTAGTTCTATATGATGCATAGCTTCAAAAACTGACCAATTCATTAAATATTTACATTTCTTATCTCTAGGCTGATCCTAATTGCTGTTAACAAACTATTTCAACTTTCTTTCTTAGATAAAAGGTTTAAAGAATTGGTTGATAATGTAGCCATCTGATGGTAACCAGACACTTTCTTAGCAATTTAGATAAGCTCATTGCAGATGCTGATGGAGACCATGGACCCAGAAGAAAACCTCCTACAGCTACTTTCCTAAGGCAGTACAGTTTCTCTGTGCAGCCTGAACATCCACTCTGCCCATGATGCATGTAGCCCTCAGGCATCACCACAGAAGCTGCTTTTTTTTTTTTTACAGCAGATGGAGACCATGGCAGGAATCCAAATGGGTCAAAATGCAAAGAACAACTGAGCATGGGATCCCCAACCCCAACCGATAAACCTACACGTCTCCTCTTGCACCGTGTAACATCATGGAAAGGGGGCGGGATGATTGTAACAACCAGAGAGCCAGGGTGTTTGCTGTGAGATAGTGTGTGACGTGGAAGCTATGCCCATGAAAAAACTACCATGGCCTAAACAAGCCCAACACAATGACAACACCCGTTGACTGGAGGCACTGTTTGTAGTTCAAACTCTCCACTTCCTGCTTGAGGGTCAAGATGTGAGCTCTCAGTTGCTGCCATACCTGCTGCCTCCTGCCGTGATGATGACCCCTCTGGAACCAGGAACCCAAAGTGGCCTTGGTCATGGTGTTTTATCACGGTAATGGAAATGTAATTGGCCTCACTAATACTGGCATTATTAACCAAAGTGGGTAAATCAAGGAGGAAGCTCACAGCCTCTCTGGAACTGAAATGCTTTTCTCAGTTAGCTAGCCCTCAAGGCTTCTACTTGAAGCACATGAGCTGTTTTCAAGTACTATGTATCACCACATTACAACATAGATTACAACACACTCTATAAATGTTTCCCATCATGCACCTTACCTCACGAGTGGTACATGTGTCCAGATAGGCATACATTAATGTTTAGTTGAATTTAGAATCTACTCCCTATTCAAATAAGCCTGTACACAATCCTATATAAAGTACACATAGTCTATGAATTATTTAAACATGTCTCACTATTTGGGTGACTATATTATAGTCTTTTGTTTTGTTTTTGAGATAAGGTCTCATTCTGAATCCCAGGCTACCCTGGAACTCACTATGTAGCCTAGGCTGGCCTCAAACTTGTGGATATTTTTGTATCTCAGCCTTAAAAAGCTGAGATTAAGGCAGAAACTGTGTCCAGCTTAATTATTACTCTTACATAAGACATGGTATTATCACTTATACACATTAAGTCTGATAGATTCTTGTCACCATCCTTACCACCTCCAATAGGAATCTCAGCCAGCTATGCACCATAGAGCCAGCAGCCTGCTGTGGAAGTACATACACCCTTCTCACACTGGCGTAACATGTGGGGGTTCTAAAATTACAATGTGCTTCCCGTCTCTTTTATTTCAGGGTCATTATTTCAAAGTCACCTACTCGTTGGACTGCTGTCAGATCGACACATTATCACGTCTGAGTGTTTTTAATTTGGGGAATGCTAGAATCCAGCATAGTTATCAAGGTTTTGATGCTGTCAATTACCCCATAACTGAACTTAGTTGAATACTCAAGAAACTACATATAAATCCTAAGGGGCTAATTCTACCATCCATGTTAGACAATGTAGTTTTACAATGTATGTCTGCACAACACCACATGTATGTAGCATGCTACATGCATATATACATCTTCATACACAGATGTACTGGTTTCACAAACCATCTCTACACTCCCCACATTTCCTCAAATCTCTAAATGCATCACTAATAAACTCATGTGTTACTGTAATACATAGACTTTTATTCTTGCCAAAACCCTAAACCCAGAAAACACTATGTATCCATTACTGAAGATAATTCCATAAATATGAAATTAAATTACAGCTTCAACCAGCAACAGGTTTCAGCTAACTCTTAAGTAAACCATCTTTGGAAACTCAAAAGCTTTATTTATACCTTTCCAGGCTTATCAGGCTAAAACTTTCTCAACATAAACATAGTACTTAAACATAGCATCTTTTTTTCTCCAAGGCTGGTTTCTCTAGATTTGATTTTCTTTAAAAAAAAAAAATTAATTACAACTTCAACTAGGAGCAGGCTTTATCCCAACTCCCACAAAGTATATTCAACTTTCCCTACATAGCTAACATAGCTTAGTAAATAAACTAGGCATGGAAAAGGCCTAGGTGGTTTTAAAAAAATAACTCCTTTAGCTATAGATTTGGTCCTGGCATTTTTTCACTAATTTCTAGTACAATTATATGTGCAATCCGCCACATGCCAGAGAGAGTGTCTCACAGTTCTTGAAGGTGAGGAGGAGGAAGCAGGTAGCAGAGAGCTCCCCGGTAGACCACAGCACCTCCCTCAACCCCTCACCAGCAGGGACGAAACAGAAGCAGTTAAGTGGAAGTTGGCTTAGTCTGTACTGCTGTGGTGTTGGTAAAGAGAATTAAACTATGTCAACAAAACCCATGGAGTCTCTTGAAGAACACTCAATGGTGACACACACCTTTCATCCCAGAACTCAGGAGGTAGAAGCAAGTGGCTCTATGTGAGGCCATGGGCGGCCTGGTCTACAAATTGAGTTCCAGAACAGCTGGAGCTGTATAGAGAGACCCTGTCTCAGAAAATAAAAACCAAACCAAGCAACCACACAAACACCACCAATCAAACGTGTAATGTTAAAAGCGAACGTGTGGAAGCTTACAGATAAAGTAAAATTAAACTACAAAAGCAACTTTAATATTAATATTTTTAGCTTTAATATTAATGACCAAACCCCAAACAGCTGTGCTTAGTACCGAAGTAAATGCCTAACAGAGTTACTTGGTGAAGTGGACCCAGGAGCAGCTCAGAGCTCCGAGGAGGTAGCTGTGTTCTCTGTTCTCTGTCCTCCCCCAGGGACCTGTTCTGCAGTGCCTATGCCCTGAAACTCAGAGCTGCATTACTGGTAACTGAATGCCATGGGCAATCTGGCAATAGCAAACGACTTCAGACGTGCAACACCCCAAGACTGGCTCCTCAAACACATGATGAATCAAAGGTGTCTCCGGAACACTCATGTCTCTGCTCCACATGGTCTTGGTCCTGAACACACAACTTGCACTGTGCACCGTGTGAGCCATCCAGCCGCCATGATGTCAGCAAGTGCTGCCGGAAGTGCTGTAGCTAAGAGTCAAGACCACTGAGGTAAAAACATAGCGGTTTAGTGTACATACCAAGTTTTCTGTTTAGTAGAAATATGGTGGTTTATAATGGGAAAGGGGGACTTTTAATATTTTCTGATCCCACGCACATCATTTAAAATATTTCCAAATAATCTGATGTCTTCTCTGGAGGCATAGACCTATACATGCTCATACACACTCACACACACACACACACACACACACACACACACACAGAGTTTTAAAATAAGAATAAAAGCTTTTTAAAATTGTGTGTGGTGGGTAGTGGTGGAATGTACTTGTCAGTGTAGCTGTCCATAGAGGTGGGAGAAAGGTGTTGGATCCCCTGGAGCAGCAGTGAGAGATGGATGTGAGCCATCATGTGTATGTTGAGAACTGAGCCCATGTCCCAGCCCTGGTCATTCATATCTGGCTCTAGAATAAGCCGTCTGTTATTTCTCTGGAGGTAAGAGCAGTGCTTTTGCCTTCATGCTTACTTTGGGAGCCTGTTCTTCAAATGACACACAAATGCCAGCATTCCACTGTGAGAATTCCACACCCCTGGAGCGTTTGCAGGCTTGGCTCTTCTCATCCCTTCCTTCAGGACAGTGAGATCTCTACAGAGTTCCTGCTACCATTTTCTTCTCAGCTTTGTGCCCATCAGCGACATCACCATCGCCTTCCGGCAGAACATCCATGCTACAGTCCAGCTCACACCTGTCACAACTGGACTGCACTACTTAGGTCAGAGGGGCTTGCTGAACAGGACACAGAGGGAGAGAAGGCAAGAAGTTCTTGACCTCAGGCGACTCCTGATTCCGCTTGTGTTTTGAGGTTCTGCCCTTACAGCTGACCATGGGGTTTTAAATACCAAGGACGCTTTGTTTGATACCACCTGATTATGTTTGTGAGCTGGAGAGCTCTTGGCAAAACCACCCCTCGCCCTTTGTACTTCACAAAAGCCAACCTTCACCTGTGCTTACAGAAAACTAGCAGAATCACCAGAATAGCCAAAAGTATGCTGTTACCATGGAAGGGGAAGTTTACCCACCACACAGTAGAGGCCAGGTACCCAAGCTGCCACAGCGGAGATAAATTTCTCACTAAGAGAAGGTCATTGAAGGGAGTGTAGTTCAAACTGGGCCACCTCGTCCAGGCTGAATGCAATCACTTATACAGGACGGGGTGATTGTGGCCTGGTCAGCACTTCCTCACAGGTGGAGGTTTGTGGCCAAATGATGCATCTCTGTCCGGGGCCACTCTTGACACTGACAAGTTACCCTCTTGCAGTTCCTGACATACCACACACACAGATGACAGGGGCATTGGCCAGAGGCCCTTATGTTGATCACCAAACTTCTGAAAATGAAAGAAAAAAGGATTAGTGGTGGAATAGACTGCTGTGGAGTTGGGGAACTAAATAAAGAAGAGAAAGAAACCATCATCTGATTATCCTTGGATTGTGGAGGGCAGGGGTCCGGTAAGTTTAGGCAGGATGTGAAGGGAGCAGGGGAGCAGGTTCCAGTGCTCAGCTTCAGTGTCAAAATGGAATTTGCCAAAAGTTAAAAAATGAAGCAATTGGGTAGTGCCCACTGTCATGGACACTGTGGTGTCACGTTTCTGTATGCCTGATGCCTATTCCTTTTCCCGGTTTTACATGTACTGGATTTGTTTCTGTTTTCTGAAAGAGATGATTTTGTATTGATCCCTGCTTTTATTAGTCCTGATGGCCAATGCAAACCAGAGAGTTTTTACTGCAGCCCCTCCTTATTAGAAACTATGGAAATTACGTGGAATACTTTTGTTCAACTCGATCCCAGGAAAAGTCCATGACTGAACATTAAGAGAGAGGTCTCTGAAGATAACTGTGGCTTTCCTGAAGTCCCCACCAGCTTACACATCGTGACCTGTGATAATGGTAGTTAACCTTAGAGCTCAAACAAGCTTAACTATTTCTCATTATCAAAGTAAGTCATTCCTAAAAGGATGGGACAAGTTAGCTGCTTAGCAAAAGATTTTGAGTCAGGCTCGGGTTCACATGTTCTGTTGGGTGCACTTGACCCAGACCTGCTAATTATCAGAGCTCTCTTCTAAACATTTAAAGAGTGGGGAGATAAAGTGCACCAGCCTAAATCATTGTAGAAGGCAGTAGTTACCTTCTTCTGCAACCCAAGGCCATTCATCTTCCTTTGAAGACAGGAAGAGGCAGGGCATTAGAACACTCCGAATGTCATCTGGGAGAGAAGAGAGAGACTCCACAGGAGGCTGGCCTCAGTCTCGCACTGACCTCACTAGTGCCGTGGCCAGGGGCATGTTCCTTGGCCTTTGAGAGCTTTGTTCTTCAATTCTAGCAGGAGGATGCTCTCCCGCCCCCCACCCCATCAGAGGGATCTTTGAAGGTTTCAAAAGGCACCAGGGCCGGCACAGTCAGTGGTAACTGCAGTGAGCTCTCCCCCCCATCCCCATGTCCCTGGGATTACAGGGAATCAGTGGCGTTCTTGACCACACTGGGTACTCTACAGACTGACTTCTAGTTTACAGCCAGGAGTGGTCCCTTATCAGATCCTGTTATTTTCTTCTCCCTCCTTCCCATTATCCATCCTTTGAGCTATGCCTTCCCATCAGGTATCAAGTCCAGAGACTGGCTAAGACCTTTGGACCATTCATCTGGCTCCTCTCTCCATCCACCTACCTTGCACATTGCAGTGCACTCATGAGAACTCAGAGCCGTGTCTGCCAGCCTGGTGTCTCACTGTGGCTCCTCCTTGGTGTTTCTTTGCTAGCTTGTCAGCAACCTCAACCACAGGTCTAAGACACTAAGAATAAATCATTTTAGTTCTCCAATTCTGATTGGGGCTTTGTAGATCAATATATAGATCAGTATTTTTCCTATGTGAGTAAAAAAAGTTTCTAAGAAATCTGTTTCCATCCCCTCCCACTCTGAACTGTTCCTACACTAAGTCAGAGTGAGGCTTCCAAACACCTGAGATTGGATTGATTCCCCCCCACACACACACATATTTCACCAGAGATATCACCTGAATGAGGGCCGGGTACCCACATGGGCCCATTGAGCCCAGGCTCTGGACTTCCCTTGGTTTGACTGAAGGTCCATTTCTTTATTCTAATCTGGCTAATGACGGATCCTAACTTAATAGATGCCTGTATTGGTCTGCTTTCAAGTATTGTTTACGATATCTAAGACAGCATGTGCCACTTACTTAGCATCTTACTAGGATTCTGCTATTTCAAGAAGGGATTATTTAATAAACTGCGATCTAATGAGCATGCACTGGCTTTATATCCCTAACACTTAGGACAGTATCTGCTACATGCTGGGCACTCCATAAACATTTTTGGAGCAAATGAACAAAATCAACTAGTTTAAAAATAGAAACTGATTTACTGTGTGGTCCACATGAGTCTGAACAGGAGCTAATACATCATCTATGCCAGAAGCATCTTATCTGCCTCATTTCCCACTGAATCTTGGCTTTTGGACAAGGAGCTTGAGGAGGTGGGGTGCTGAGCTGGGCATTGGTTGTTTATCAGGGTTCATCATATTCCATTTACAGGTTCTCACTCTGCTCATAGGGTATTTCACTATGTGCTGTAGATGGATTTTTCTTTGGGCTCAAAGATAGTTACACAGACACAGTCTTAGGGTTTCTACTGTTGCGATGAAACCGAGGTGCCTTCCTCTGATGACTCCAACTTGTGTTAAGTTGACGCACAAAACCAGCCAGGACAACTGACCCCTTGTCAGCTCATCACCCAAACACTTCACTATTAAGCCACAACCCTTCCTTTCTTATTCGTCCCAAGATCTTCAGTCATGCTAAAAGTCCCCATCTTGACAAATCCAAACACATTAAAAAATTTTAGTCCCTTTAAAATAACCAATCTCTTTTAAAATCCAAAGTCTCTCAACTGTGGGCTCCAGGAAAATATACTCTTCCTTTGAAAAGGAAGACTCATGGCGCAGTCACAATCAAATCAAGGCAAAACAAAATTCTAAGCATTCAATACCTAGGATCCACTCATGATCTTCTGGACTCCTCCAGAGGGCTTGGGTCACTTCGTCAGCTCTGCCCTCTGCAGCAAACACAGCTTGTCTTCTAGATTCTGGTTGGTTCCACTCTACCTCGGCTGGTTGCTCCAAAACACTGGGGTCTTCTGCAGCAACTGGGCTGCACTGTCACCAAGAGCCTCTCATAGGTTCTCTTCATGATACCAAACCTCACCCTCTTTGCATGACCCATTCAGCCCTGGGCCTTCAACTGAGGCTGCACCTTCATCAATGGCCTCTCCTGGACTCTCACAGTGCCAAACCTCAGCTCCTCTCCATGACCCATTCCTGCCTTCAAAACCAGTACCACCTGGGTGATTCCTACACATTATCATGTCCAGCTGCTAGCATAAGGTATAACCTCGGCCACTTCTGGAACACAGCTTCTCTGTGCTCTAAGAAAACTCTTCCCAGAAGATTTCACCTCAGTGATGCTGGTCTCTTCTTAATTACCTCTAATTTCTTAGCTCCAGCTGAGCAGCATCCATTGTCCCAGTGACGTAAAGGTTTCGCTTCAGTCATTCTCCTTGACTTGTCAGTCACAGCTGACTCTTTGGTTCCACCTGATCAGAACCACAGAATCTTAATTCAAAATTACAAATGGCTCTGGTAGTCTTTAAACTTCCTAAGACAGGAATCCATCCTCTGCATGGCTCTCAATATGCTTATCTCCCAAGCTCCCCCAGAACACCCCACTAAAGTCTCAACATTCAATGGCTTTACTAGCCCCAAGTCCCAAAGTCCTTCCACAATCTCCCAAAACATGGTCAGGTCTGTCACAGCAACACCCCATGGCACTGGTACCAATTTGTCTTAGTTAGGGTTTCTATCGCTGCAATGAAACACTATGACCCAAAGGCAAGTTGGGGAGAAAAGGATTTATTTGAATTACACTTCAGCATTGCTGTTCATCACTGAAGGATGTCAGGACAGGAACTCAGACAGGATCCTGGAGGCAGGAGCTGATGCAGATGCCATGGAGGAGAGCTGCTTACTGGCTTGCTTGCTATGGCTTGCGCAGACCACCTTCTTATAGCACCCAGGACCAGCAGCCCAGGGATGGTACCGCCCACTATGGGCTGAGCCCTCCTCCATTGATCACTAAATGAGAAAAAGACTTAGAGCTGGATCTCTTTGAGGCATTTCCTCAACTGAGGTCCTTCTTCTGATGACTCTAGCTTCTATCAAGTTGATACGCAAAAGCAATCAATACAGAGACTTACTATTAATTATGAAAGCTCGGCCTTAGCTTAAGCATATTCCTAACTAACCCATATCTTTTATTCCATATTCTTTTGTGTGACTCGGTTGCCTTTATACTGCCCATCCTGCATCCTCTGCATCTGGCTGGTGACTGTGCATTTCTTCCTCCCAGCATCCTCTCCTGCCTAGCTCTTGGCCATTCAGCCTTTTATTACACCAATTACAGCAATACATCTTCACACAGTGTACAAATATCACACGACAATGTACATGACCTATGCAAATAATCAATTTAATTAATGTTGCAACGATTTATTGAACGGCCACATCACAAATGCCGTATCGGTTGCTACAGCACGGAAAGGAAGGGGCCACTGTCCTGTCTTTGAAAAAGTCACAGCCTCCTGCTATGGATAGCTGCAAGTGACCTCAACATCCAGGCAAAGCAAGGCAAGTTTTTGTAGAAAGACGCTTGTCGGAGGAAAAGGTCAGGTACACATGGACCTGAGGGATTCAGATTACCTTTTCTGTTTACCAGGTTCCCAAACTAGGATGGAAAGCCCTGTGGTCTGCTGGACAAGGACACAGGCACTCAGGAACAGCCAGCTACTGTTTCCCTGTACCTTTTCATAGAAGCCCCTGACCTCCAACTTACCATTACTGTGTTACTGACCAGTTTTACGTAGAGAGAGCAGCTTCTAGAATTGCTGATGTCCCTTATTTCTATCTCAGAGAAAAACGAGAGTAGGATGCTCTACTTGCCCGCAGTCCCTGCGCCCCAGGCTTGAGAACACCCCTTGCACGGGAGTGCATGAGGATCTAGGTCTGAGGACAGGCTTGGACAGCCCAAACCTGAGATCAGCTGTGCCAGGGCAAAGTGCTTAGGCTTCACTTAAAGAGACAGGGACGGAGCCAGGAGTGTTGATGGGTGCATTTAATCCCAACACTCAGGAGGCAGAGAAGGATCTCTGTGAGTTCAAGGCCAGCCTTGTCTTTGTAGCTACATAGTGAGACCTAGTCTTAAAAAAAAAATACAACAAAAAAAAATCAAAACAAACCAAAAGATAGGGATGACCTGGAATCTCTTTCCCTGTCCAGTCCCAGAGATTAGAAGAAAACTAAGAGAGGTGGAGAGATGGGGGAACAGGAGCGGAGCTGCCTGGGTAGGAGAAAGGAGACCTGTCTCTGAGGTGAGAAGCTGGTGCCTGGAACACAGAGGAGGGGTAAAGGCCAGAGAAACTGAGGGGCAACAAAAAAGAGGCTAAGAGAAACGGGACAATGAAGTTGGGTGTGGGACATCTGGGGCAGGGAGCCAGGCCACACAGGTTCTGTAAAGCCAACCTCTTCGGAGTTGCACTGGCCTACGTGTTCCCAGGACCTCAGGGACCCCAGCAACGGAAGGTTTAGATGTCCTCACTTAGACAGGAAACTAACTCTTCTAAAGAGATTCTTACAGCTCTCTTCAGCTGCCAGACTATTGAAATAAAGGACCCTGGACAACTACATTCTCCTGGAGTTCCTCACTGGGGGAAAGAAAAACCTGAAGTCTTCAGCCAGAGCAGGAACTGCCCTTGGGGAAAGATTTAACACAGTTCTGACAACTTGAACCATTTTTTCAGGGGAGCCTGAGATTGACATAATGGCTGATCAGTGATTGGTAGGACCTGGACCAGGCCTGTTGAGATACGCAAACCTCTTGCGCTCTGTTAAACATAAGCTTCTTCTTGTTGGTACCCCAAAACAGACTTGCGGGGAGATCACGTTTTGTTTCTCTTCCCAGTGTGCCCTCATCATGTATATCTCCTTCCTGTACTTTTCAGTTTTCCTCTTGAATCGGTGTCTTAGGGACTGGCAGAGGGAACTCCTTTGTTGGGATTGCCAGAGGCAGGCCTTTGCCTCCCCAAAACTCCAGTAACTCTGGGTGGGACTTGGTTAGAAATGCTTTAAGTCAAGAAGGAAGGGAGTTTGTATTTAGTTAGGTGCCTGAGTGTTTACTTAAGGCATTAACAACCTGCTTGTTCAAGTTTGGACACCTTCAAAGGCGTCTTGGTGGCTTTTGTTTTTCAAGGATTATTGGATAATCTGGCCCTACAGAGGCCTACTGTTTTGAGAAGGCTGTGTTAAAAAAAAAAAAANAAACAGTTGAATGGAAGCAAATCCTCAGTTATTATTAATCAACCTGCTATCTTTTTATTCATTATTATTATTATTGGAGACAGAGTCTTCTCTCAGACAAGACATCCCAACCACAGTCTCCCTCCCTCTGCTTCTCCCAGCTCCCCCTCACTTCCCTTCTCCCTTAGACCCCCTCCATTTCTTCAGAGAAGAGCTTGTCTCCAAGAGACAACAGGACAAACCAAGAGGCAGTAAGACAGGGCAAGAGCCCTCATATGGAGGCTGGGTTCCTGTCGTTTCTCAAGGGGCTCTCTGCTGAGGCCGCTGACTTTGAGTCTTGACAGAATCCCAGGGTTCTAAGCAGAACTGGGACATTTTGCTAAATGTTGCCCCCAGCTAAGGTTCATGCCTGCAAAATGCAGCTCCCTCCCTCCCTCCCACCCTCCTTCCCTGCCTTTCTCTCC
>LOEQ01001983.1:111012-121121 GCA_001685075.1 Bramus lutescens | reverse complement strand
CATTTGGACTTGAGTTTTGTGCATGGTGATAGATTTGGATCTATTTTCATTCTTTTACATGTTGATATCCAGTTATGCCAGCACCCTTTGTTGAATATGCTTTCTTTTTCCCATTTTGTATTTTTAGCTTCTTTGTCAAAAATCAGGTGTTCATAGGCATGTGGATTGATATCTGGGTCTTTGATTTGATTCCTTTGGTCCTTCTGTCTGTTTATATGCCATATGCCAATACCAGGCTGTTTTCATTACTGTGGTTCTACAGTAGAGTTTGAAGTACAGGATTGTGATGCCTTCAGAAGTTCTTTTGTTGCTCAGGATTGTTTTGGCTATCCTGGGTTTTCTGTTTTTCCATATAAAGTTGAGTATTTTTCTTTCAAGATCTGTGAAGAATTTTGTTGGGATTTTGATGGGCATGGAATTGAATCTGTAGATTGATTTTGGTAAAATTACCATTTTTTACTATGTTAGTTCTACCTACCCAAGAGCATGAGAGATCTTTCCATTTTCTAGTATCTTCTTCAATTTCTTTCGTTAAAGTTTTAAGGTTTTTGGCATACAGTTCTTATACTTGTTTGGTTAGCATTACCTCATGGTATTTTATGTTATTTGTAGCTATTGTGAAGAGTGGTGTTTCTCTGATTTCTTTCTCTGCTCATTTGTCATCTGTATAAAAGAGGGTTACTGATTTTTTTTTGAGCTAACCTCAAAATATTATTGAAGGTGTTATAAGTTGTAGGAGTTCCATGGTAGAATTTTTAGGGTCATTTAAGTATACTATCATGTCATCTGTAAATAGTGAGAGTTTGACTTCTTCTTTCCCAATTTGTATCCCCTTGATCTCCTTTTGTTGTGTTATTGCTCTAGCTAGAACTTCAAGTACCATATTGAATAGACATGGAGAGAGTGGACAGCCTTGTCTTGTTCCTGATTTCAGTGGAATCACTGGGAGTTTCTCTCCATTTAGTTTGATGTTGGCTGTTGGCTTGCTGTATATTGCTTTCATTATGTTTAGCTATGTTCCTTGTATCCCTGATCTCTCTAATACTTTTATCATGGAGGGGTGTTGAATTTTGTTGAAGGATTTTTCAGCATCTGATGAGATGATCATGAGGGTTTTTTTTCTTTCAGTTTGTTTATATGGTGGATTACACTGACAGATTTTCATATGTTGAACCATCCCTGCATCTTTGGGATGAAGCCTACTAGGTCACGGTGGATGATTTTTCTGATGTATTCTTGGATTCGGTTTGCCAATATTTTATTGAGTATTTTCGCATCAATGTTCATGAGTGAGAGTGGTCTGTAATTCTCTTTCTTAGTAGTGTCTTAAAGCTAGACTGAATGCTAGCAGATTTCAATCTAAGGCTTTAAGTCTTTTCACATGGTTTGATCCTGGCTCTCCATCCCTCATTAATTCCTCTGATACTATTTTCCTTCTGTGTCTACTTCTGTTCCTCTGAGCTTTTTGAACTGAGACTCTCTTTGAGCTATGTGCAGAGGCTGGCTGCTCTGGAGGCCTGCAAATTCTGTGCTGAGACTTGACTTTTCAAGGCAGACTTGAATTCTCATCTGGAATGTTCAGTGCTTTGGGGTACCAAGGGAGCCCAGCCTAGCCATTCCCTTTGATCAGCACTGACCAGGGTACTGTCTTCACAGTTCTTATCCCTGGCTGACATTTTCTTCTCCCTCCCAGAAACAAAGCTGATTTTAATGTATGTATATTCTTGTCTTTTTGCTTTATCCTTTATTTTTATTCATTTAAAATATAATTATATCATTTCTCTCTCCCTCTCCATACTCGCTCCAATCCCTCCCACCTAAATCCTTCTCAAATGCTTTTTCTTTTAAAATAAACAACACTCAGACACACACACACACACGTGTCAGCCTGGGCTACACAAAACAATGTTCTCCTCCCCCCACCAGGAAATTGACTATCAGAAAAGATTTGGGTTCTGTTCCCAGTAGCACTTACACACACACACACACACACACACACACACACACACACACACGTATATATACATGTGCATCTATGTATACATACATATAGTGTGTGTGTGTGTGTGTGTGTGTGTGTGGCTGACCACTTGGTATTAGTTAACTGTTTAGTGGCTCGTCCCTGGGGAAGACTAATTCTCCCTCTCTTAGAAGGTTTTATTTGCTTGTAGCTCTTCATCTAGGAGTAAGGCCCTATTAAATTTCTCATATCCACACTGACATATCCATTGTTGGTGTCATTGTCCAGTTCTTGTTGAAGCAACCATATTATTGAGAATTCATGGGTGCAACTTCCTTGTTATTTCTAGAAGACACAGTCTTTTATTTTTGAGACAGGGTTTCTCTGTAATTTTGGAGTCGGTCCTGGTACTCACTCTGTAGACCAGGTTGGCCTTGAACTCACAGAGATCTACCTGCCTCTGCCTTCTGAGTGCTGGAACTAAAGGCACACCCACTACTGCCTGACTTGAAAACACAGTCTTATAGCAGATGTTTTGGTTCTCTGACCCTTACTCTCTGTGCTCCCTCTCCTGAGATGTTCCCTCAGCCTTAGGTTAGTAGGTTGGTCTGTAGTTATATCAGCTGGGGCTGAGCACCCAAGGTTAGCCATTCTCTTCATCTTGATGAGTTGTCTTCTGTAACGATTCCTTCCAGCTGTAAAAGGAAGGCTCTTTGATGAGGGCTGAAAGCTACACTTACCTGTGAATATAGCGATAAGCACTTGTAATGCAGTTAAAAATTATATTCGTTTAGGGAAGTATAAGTAGTAAGCTCTTCTTGCCAGAAGTAGAAGTCACAAGTTCCAGACATTGGTGATTGGCTAGGTTCATAGGACCAGGCAAGAAATTCCCTCCTGGGTCTCGAATTTAATCAGACCGCTGGGTAGGACTATGCATTGCTCTCCTTCCTAGGCAGCTTGCATGTCACCTACCAGGACTATGAGATCTAGTCTTCAGGGAGGAGGAGTTATATTACTTCAGCTTAAATCTTCTGAGTCCTGTGTCCAAACTGTATGGTGCCTTCGGGAATCAGAACTTATGATCAACCTCTAAGAGGCAGCCAAGGGCAGCAGCAATAATCTATATTGTTTTAGGAGTCTCTTGGACTTGACTCACCAACAACTGGAAAGGAATTTTCTCATAACTGGTGTGGGGGAGGGAGTTGTTAGTTTATAGCTTTAGGGGATGCACTATCATTCCAAGTGGCATGTGTATTATATATAATTTTAGATATATGTGATAAACCCTGTGGCTGTTTTAAACATCCTTAATGTCATTCCCCTCTCCCACCCTCTCCATCAGTATTGTCTTCACTCCCTACTGAAAGTCTCTTCCCATTTTCCCATCTCCTTTTCATAGCACCTGTGTCCTGCTCTCTGAATCTAAAGCTGCCTCTACTGTGGTCCCATTTCCCAGTTTTTGTGTCTATTCCATTTTTTCTTTGGTTTTGAGAACTTCATACCTGTATACAATAAAAAGTGACCATATATTCTCCCCATTTTCCTCCACAACCCACTCCCATATTTCCTCTGGTAACATATCCCTCTTCCAACTTCATGCCCTTCTCTTGTTTTTTTGATAGCCCACTAAGGCCAGTTAGTGCTGGAGCATGGGCATGGTACCCTCCACTGAAGCATAGGAAGCTACCAGTGGCCATGTCTTCAATAATGAATGGCTCTTAACCTTTAGCCTGTAGCTCCTCTGTAAAAGGTGGTACCTGAAAATCATCTACTTCATTAATGCTGAGAATGTGGCTTGTTTGACCTTGTATAGGTCTTGTGCATGTAACCACTGCTGCTGTGAGTTCATGGTTTCAATAGCCATGTCTTAGCTAGAAGACAGCATTTCATGCACCCCCCAATCCTCTAGCTCTTGCATTCCTTCTACCTTCTCTTCTGTGATGTTTCCCAAGCCTTGGTGGTGATGGGGGTAAGATAGATGTCCCCTTTAAGGACATCTTTGTATTTTTAAAAGGACTTTATTGTTCCCGTCTCTCTTGTTTCTTCCAGCATATCTGTTATATAACTTCAGAATCATGAATATACCTATCCTTACTAGGTCCAAAAACCTTAATGATCTCTGAACATTGTGGATCCTTAATAACCTGCATGAAGTGAGTTCCTGAGCAAATGTAGAAAACAAGAGCTAGTGCATGCTTAGCAGTGTGGAGTATCTATGATATACTGAGGATGGCACTGGGAGGAAAATCCATGCCTGAATTTTCTCTTACCCCTTCCATTGCCAATGTTGTAGCAAAAATCAGTGCCACTCAAGTTACTGGCATGGCCCTAGCTGGCCTTGACGACTGCTCCAATTTGTTCACCCCTTAGTAGTCAAAGTGATCCATTCAACTGCCATCATTTTTTTCCTTTTTAAGAAACAGTTAATTGGTTATGATGGGCTTGGCACTATCCCAAGTCAAATAAGTAACACATAAATGAGTAATATTTTCATTTTTCTTAAAAAATTTCCAAAAACATTTCTAGAAAGACTTATTATAGTTTTACATGTATGAGTGTTTTGCCTGCATTTGTGTCTGTGAACCAATGCATTCAGGCCTATAAAAGCCAGGATAGAGTGTTATATACCACAAAAATGGAGTTTTAGATGGTTGTGAGTCAACATATGGATGCTGGGAATTGAATATAAGATCTCTGGAAGAGCAGCCAGTACTCTAAACTACTGAGCCATCTCTCTAGCCCAAGTAATACTTTTCAAGGCTTCATTAAGCCAGAGGCTTAATTTACATCTGATATTCCACAAACTCTCTGTTTTGATCAAGGATATCCATGAAGAAAAGACAAGAAGTCAGAGGGGTTCAGGTCCAGCAACAATTAAGAGAATAGAAAATATCAGGACTTGTTACTTGAAAATCATTTGTTGTGAGAAAAGCCTTCTCATAGAGTAGTATTTGAACAGAGATAGACTTGTGATTGCCTATGGGAAGATGATCCTAGATGGACATGCCTACAGACATTAGATATCTATAGGCGTTAGGAGCTGAAATCCCTCAGTAGATTCCAGGAATTGCAAGGATGTCAACAAGAGTATTAATAGAGTGAGATGACTCTCAAAGGAGAAGACAGAGAAGTGGGCTTGGGGACAGGCTGTCAGGGGTCCTGTGGGCTCTCAGTTATTTTCTGTGTAACTTGAGAAGGTGCTAGAAAACTTGAAGAAGAGTAGAGAAATGATAAGAGTTGCATTTTTAATGGATCACTTGGACTATCAAACAGTGAAGAAACTGGAGTGGTTATCAAGAATAGATGCAGAGAGGCCAACTGGGAGACTCTTCCATTAACTTGACTGACTGTTCTTTCACTACAGCATTGACAATGGAAGGGATAGGATGTGGTCCTATGCCCATGGATAATGAAAACAGTGTTCATATGATTTAATGTAGAGCATGAGAAGGAAAGAGCCAGGATGACGCCTTGAGTTTGGCACTGGTTGGTTTTAGGGGTTCCATTTCAGACCAAAAACTTCATTTGCATCAGAAACATAATAGGAACAAGCAACAGAATGTTTCTCTGTCTTTGAGACATAGACATAGCAAAGACTCATGAGAAATGGAATGGGCACCAGAATTTGTAAGCAAGTTTACTCATCTGGACCACAGGGCTTAGTTTGGAGAACACAAGTTTGGAGAACACACCCTCTTGGGTTCTCTCCAGCAATTGCCTGAGTTGTGTAAATCACTAGATTTCCTTTTTCATGTTGGTGGTTGAAAGCTTAATGCTATATTTAGTTAGTTCTCGTTAAATAATAAAATCCTAAAGTGAATGTCATAAATAGCAAAAATATGAGTAGCTAATTGCTTATGGGTCAGCTCTTTGAGCTGGGCTGGTTTGATTTTTCTCTCCTGGTGTTCTTATGTGGTTACTGTCATCTGGTAGCTCAACTGTCACTGGCTATTGGCTGGGTCAAAGTCTTCATTGGCTTTGCCTAGTGTTCATCCCATGGAAACTGGGATCCAAGTGAAAGCAAGCAGTAATGGCAAAATCTCGTTGAAGTCTACCTTTAAGAAATCAGACAAAGTCACACACACTCACTGTTTCCTGATGCTCAAGACAAATCCACAAGGCAGCCTATTAAGCTTATTTTAATAGAAAGAGTTACAAAGAATTTGTGATCATCTTAATCCACCTTATGCCAAGGGGTGGTTGGGAGAAGGTATGCAGAAATTGATTATACAAATTTTATATTAGCTTCACACATACACACACAGACACACACAGAAACACACACACACACTAGCATTTTGTTTCAGTATCCACTTCTACTTATTTTTGCATTACCTTATCCCTTCTAAACACTAGAAAGCTATCTTTTTATTGTTTATTTGAGACAGGGTTTCTCCGTAGCTTTGGAGCCTGTCTTAGAACTAGCGCTTGTAGACCAGGCTGACCTTGAACTCACAGAGATCCATCTGCCTGTGCCTTCTGAGTGTGTTGGTATTAAAGGCATGTGCCACCAATGCCCAGCTTAAAAAACTATCTTGAATGTTATTACTTTTCGCACTATATTATAATTTGCATTGGAAATTTTTACCTTGATATCTGAAATGCCTTGCCTTAAAGGACTTGCTGTTGAGTTAGTTGGAATTGCTTTAGGGTTTCAGAGTGTTGTGCAAATTCAAAGTCAGGAGATATTTCAAGGAGCCTAACTAGGTCTCTCCCCTAGAGATATTTTCTACTCTCATTCAGTGAAAGCAGAACTCTCAGCACATTAAGAGTGTCAGATCATAGTAGTTGCCTTAAATGCTTTTGTAGTTCTCAATTCCAGTTTCCTTTCTGTAAATTCATGGCCTCAAGTCTGACCATTGGAGAGAAACAGAAACTCCCAAGTAAGGAGATTTGGGAAGAAACTCTACCTTGAGTAGGGGTTTGCTTCTTCTTCCAAGTACCTGGAGACTGGAATAAATCTAAATCTTATAACCAATATTGATGTCCTTACTAGTTGGGAATTGATCTGCTATGATTTAACACATGTCCAGATTTCACCTAATGTCTGACTATGGAGTTAAATTCAAGGAGATTTATGGTTTTGCCGAAAACTAGCTGTCTGTAGACTCAGCTGGCTCTTCCTGCTATGGTGGCTGCTGCACAGAGTTCTTCCTCTATCCTTTAGACGGAAATGAAGGAAATGGATTTCCACTTGAAAACACCATATTGAAATGGCAGGACTTGGATCAGATCAAAACAGGTCAAACCGCGAGCACCAAAAGGGACTCTGGAGACAGGGAAAATAACTGCTTACCTTGGTTCTTCCCCTTGATCAACAAGATAGACCTCTGTTGGGCTGCAGAGAGCTCCTGGAGGGATGAGAAGGACTCACTACTTGAGGGTTAGTAAGTCTGAACACGAAGCAGCAAGAGACGATGGTGAGCACAATTTGACTGAGAAGTGACAGTGGCTTTATCTATTGGCTAAGGAGGGGGTGATGAGTGTTTTCATTTCATATACAGTGAAGACAGTTTCTCAGGATTTACTGTCAATTAGATATGAAAGTATTCAGGGTGAATCAGCTCATTTTTATAGGTGAGAACAATGATTTTCGGAGGTACTTTTTTTCCCCTTTAAAGATCTCCATGAGGCTAACAATGACAGACAGTGAATGCCTTGTACTGTAATGATATGCTATGATGCTGTTAAGATGAAAAAAAAATACTGTATTCACTCTGTGAGTGATGTAATAGAAAAAGAATAATGGGAAATAAACTATGTATTAGTGCGCAAAATTGGATTCATGGCTGTAGTCCATCAATATTTTATTATGAAAAATCTAAACATTGAAAATAAAAAATTCTTTGCAGTCAGTATCTGTGCCAAGGCTGGTTTTGTTTATGTTGTTGTGACAAAATATCCTACAACAAACAAACAAAAAAAAACTTTTGCGAGAAAGAGTTGATTTGTCTTACAATTCCAGGCTACAGTCTATCCCTGAGTCATGACAGAGACTCAAACTGCTAGTCACATCACCTCCGCCGTCCACAACAGAGAGAAACAAATGCATTCAGGCCTATTTGTTTACCTACTTGCTTTTAGTTAGCTTTTTACTCTAATTATATTTAGGAATCCCTGCCTAGGGAATGATGCCACACACAACGGACTGAATTGCCACACACAAATTAACGATCAACACGGTCCAACACAGATAAGCCCATTGTACAACCTGATCTAGATAATTCATCATTAAGACTCTCTTATCAGGTGGTGCTAAGTTGTATTAACTGAATACCACAGTGCCTACAATGTAAAAACTTACCTTTATAATATAATAAAGCTTGCCTTTATAATTTATCTTCTATTAAAAACCCTCCATAGAAAGAATATGGCTTATAGTTACCAAGAGATGCAGACTAGGTTTGGAAAATAATCAAGAGGAAAAGCAGGGCAGAAAATAATAATTTCAGGCCACCTCATGTTACAGAAGCTCTGTGATCAGGAGCCCCTTTCTCCATGACCAGGACATTGCATATCACTCAAAGGACCACTGCAGCTCTGGGAACCGCTGCTGTTGTCAGAACTTGAAGGAGTTCGCTGCTCTCTGGTGCGTGCAGATAATTGGCTGAGCTTATTAACTATGTGACTATCAGCAGTTTAAACATGTCTAACACTCCCATGGTGCTCCTGTTGAGGCTATGGTATAGTCTAAGACACTGCATATCCTTTAACAAATGCCTCTTAAATGTTCACAAGAAAGAACAGGAGGCAGGAATGGATGACCAGGTAGATGAGGAAATGGGTGAGTACAGGGATGGGTGAAAAAAAGTAAGCTTGAAGAGCCTGGCCCAAACACACATGGCAGAAATCTGTAATCTTCAAGACTGTTTCTTTCTGCTCCAATGGTTCAGCTTGTACCACAAGTTTTGGTTTGTAAGTTTCTTTGCTGCTTTTGGTGATTAAAGTGACCTTATTGAGAAATAAAATCTTGGTGAAAGTAACTAAGATGTAAGTTCAGGTGAAATCAAACCACTTTAGAATTATGGCTCACACTTGCGATGCTAGCACCCAGAAGGCTGAGATAGGAAGATGAGGTGATTTAAAATAAAAAAATGGCCCCCATAGGGAGCGGCACTCTTAGGAGGTGGTGTGGCTTTGTTGGAGTAGGTGAGGCCTTGATGGAGAAACTATGTCACTGGGAGTGGAGTGGGCTTTGAGGTCTCTTTTACTCGAGCTATGCTTAGTGTGACACACAGTTGCTTCTGGGGCTTGTGGATCAAGGTGTAGAACTTCTCCAGCACCATGTCTGCCTGCATGCTGCCACAGCCACCCACCATGATAACAATGGACTAAGCCTCTGAACCGTAAGCTTGCCCCAATGAAATGTTTTCCGTTATAAGAGCTGCCTCAGTCATGGTGTCCATTCACAGCAATAAAATAAATCTATCCTAACTAGACAGATCACCAAGTTCAAGGTCAACCTGGGCTGGTTGATATACTTAGACAAGGTTACAACATGAGATCTGATCTCAAAACTAACAAGAACAAAGTCACACTGAATCTCCTTAATCCAATATGCCTGGTGTCCTTAGAAGAAGAGACGGGCCTGTAGAGACAGATGTACTGGGAGGAAGTTACCACATGACCATGGAGTCAGAAACTGAAGTGCTGGTCATGAGAGTCAACAGATGCTCTGACAAACCAGCCAAGGGTGAGAAGTGTACATTACAAGTTGTACAATGAGCATGGGACCAAACCCACCATGATTTCAGAGCACAGAACTTTCAGAAAACTCATTTCTTTTATTTAAGGCACTTGGTTTACAATGCTTTGTTATAGCATCCTAGGAAACTGGTGCAGCTTGCTTTCCCCATCCTTAAAACAAGTAAGGATGGTCTGTTGTACCCACTGTGGCAGACTAGCTCAAAGTTAAGTTCACTACAAATTTTACTAGTAGATCTTTGTTGAGTATACATATTACCTAGCATATTTATTTGAAACTCTGATAATCAAATCTGTCTAGTCACTAAAATTAAAAAGAGGTATATTTCAAATAATTTAGGTAACCATAGAAGTAGCATGTTTTAGGATCTGTGTTAAATGTACTGGCTTTGTGGGTGCCTAATCTGGTTGGATGCTCACCTTCTTAGAACTGGATGGAGGGGGG
>LOEQ01001983.1:60441-93757 GCA_001685075.1 Bramus lutescens | reverse complement strand
TCTCTCTCTCTCTCTCTCTCTCTCTCTCTCTCTCTCTCTCTCTCTCTTTTTTCTGCTGGTCTGACCCCGAGTCTGAAGGCCGACAATCCAGACTGCTTCAAAACACTTTTCCAGCAGATAACGAGGTCTCTCATCTCTTTACTTGTTAACAGCCCACTTGAGTTCAACAGCAGGGAAAGCTGGTGGGCACTGAAAGAGGGAAAAAGAAACAAAACCCTCAGGCAGAGAAAAGGAAACAGAGAAAAAAGAATGTTGTAAGAAAGAAACAAGTACAGTTGGACTTAAAGCTGTGGATTGGGTGTTGGAGTTAGCGACTGAACCTTCGAGCAATACTACAGGTAAATTTTTGAAGTGGAACAGCAGAGATGAAGAATGACTAGAAAAATACAAAACCAAGAAAACCCTTGCAGGTAAAAAAGAATAGTCTTCAAAAATTATTAGTGGTTGTGATGTGTTCCATGAAGAAATATTTATCCATTAAAAATTGAAATATTTGTATGTATAGGAAAGTCTTCACACAAGATGCTCTCAACCTTTTTCTTATTATTCCAATGATACCACTGGGAAGTAAAATATAGCTACTTTGGTAATGAATACACTGCATGGAACAAAAGAGGTCAAGAGAAATATATTGCTTCGATGTAAGAATTTCTTTATTTAAGAAATGAATAGGAGATAAGAAATTTGGGATGTTTCTAGAAAACTTGTTAGGCCTTTTCTTTTCTTCATCCATTTGACAAATGTATACATGACTCAGTGCCAAACGCACTTCAGATGCTTTGGATTGAAGAATGAACAGAAGAGATAAGAAATCTTGGTATAAAATTTTAGTAAAGAATGGGAGATTATGAACATTTTCTTGAAATGCAAATTATTGTGCTAAAAAAATCAAGATTCTAACACAGTGTATTTGTGAAAAGCCTGTAAACAATGCAGCTCTGAATATGAACACAGGTGACCACATGCAAATGCCCCGGGGGTGCTCTCAGCCAGTCCTAAAGAACAAACCATCATCCTAGGAGTTGAGTGTACCTTCCTCCCTCCGATCTTCCTGATGGACTTGGGTTATACATTAAAACTATCTCTGAAAAGTCCTAATTTGCGGATATGAAATGACACATGCGATATAAATGAGACAGCACCTTTCATTTTAGCCTGACATCTCTCTCCTCATCCTCCCTTTTCATGAGAAGCATCACCTTATTAGCAAAGAGGGAATTTAAGTCCAGGTAAACTCCCTCTGATCCAGTAAGTCACCATGGGCTCCAGGTGTTGCTTTGCCTTAGCTAGTGTGCACGCCTCTCCTCCTCTGCCCTAGGTCAGCCCCATTACTTACCTCGCTGGCTATTTCTAGAGACTAATTATTTCCAGTGTTTCAATATTCCCCTGACAATCTTCTCTTCACATGTTTTCAATTGTTCTCCATAAAGAGAAAGGTTAAATTTTCCATTACACTCTTTTAATGACTCAAAACTACTCAGTGAACAAAATCCAAGTTTTATGGAAAGATTGAGTAAAGTTATATGCTATGGTCTTTTTTGGCATTTCTCTTAGAGAATCTCCTCTAATCTTGCAGCACTCTGAAATTCATCCTTAAGTCAACCTTCTTTTTTCATCTGTGCGGCCCTTTCTTCTACTCCTTTCTGTAACTAGGATGTGCTTTCTCAATAGAACATGTTACCCTTTGGATACATTTTGTACTTGTATGTCTTCCTTGTATGTGTCCACATACATTCTCAGGACACAGAGATTTTCTTGATCCTCTGAGAAATTCGGTACATGCCTGCACTTGAAAAAAAAAAACAAATAAATGTTTGGATGGATGAAAAAAAGATCTTATCAAGAAGTATATCCAATTAGTTAAGGAATTGCTTAAGGAATGCAGGGTGAGTCTACCACTTGTTGCCAAAGTAATGGGGAGATATAATAACATAATATTCATTTGTTGCATGATTTATTTTGTAAACATGAAAATCTGCTTAATCACTGTCTTGATATACTTCAGGTTGCTTTTCAATCACTTAGGAATAATTTTAAGTTCATGTTTTTCATTTGTGCACAACAAAATATTTGGAAGTCATGTGGGGTAGGTATTTGTCCAGTTATAAACTCTTTGCATTTTGAGGTCTTTTAGTTTTTATTTGACATAAATAATAATACAGCCTGGTAGTTTTATGAGAATACCATAAAATACTGTGTGAGTAGACTTTGTGGTGTAAAAGGCTCACCTAATAAACTTGGCCAAGTGACATATAACCCTGACTAGGAAATTTTCAGAAAAGTATTCATAAAAATTAACAAGTGAGAAGTATTTAAGGATGTTACATACTTGTGCTCTTCTCATAGATGTTAGGTGTATATGTGTGTGTTCCTAGAAATAATAATGAGAATAAAATATTTACATTCAGGTAAAAAATATCTGTGAATGAATCTTTTAGAGATTCCAGATGCCTAAATGCCACATTAAGAGCAAAAACTAAAATTTTGTTTTCAAATAGCACTGTTTGCCTTTAATTTATGCCTCAAAATAATTCTAACATTGAAAAAATATATTCTTGACAATTGCCTGAATAACAGGAAAAAATTGGTGTGTAGTTAATTGTCAGGTGAGAGGAATATAATGGTGTAAGCAGCTCTTTAAAATAGTGTTTTTCTCTTCTGTGCCTTCAAGTTCAAAGTGATATCACCTGGGTTGGGAAGCGCTGATTTTAACTTGTTTAAATTCAAGGACCTCATCCATATAGAACTGGGAATTGCCAAGATACTAATACCTGCATTTTTATGACACATTCTAAAGTCAATAGGAAAGATGTTTCTGAATAAAAGCCTTAAAATTACCTTATGAATTATTAATTACAGGGCATATTACCTTTGAATTATAAAAGCCCAGTAAAATGGAAAGGAGAATTGAAAAAACATCAACCTCAGGTTCTTTAAAAATGTAATACCAATCATTTGAGCACTGCAAAAATCTTTTATTAAAGATAAAAAGGATGTTATACGTATTTTATTAACTGGAGGATATGTTCAATCCACATGATTAAAAATCTCATTACTAACTCAACTCAGGAATGTGATTTATTACTGAAACAGAATGGGAGGCATTCAGTTGTCCACAGCAGCATTTATCAGAAGCATAACTATCAGTTTGTATCTATTTTAACATACTTAATATTTTTAAAGGTGGCATTGCCATCTGTTTGAGGAATTGAAGATATTTTTTTCCCTAGTGTTGGCAAAGTACATTAAAGTAAAAACATTATCTGTTTTCCATTTAGTTTCAAGCTCTAAGTTTTAGAAGTGAAGATGGATTCTGGGCTTTAACGAAGTTAAGTTTTCCAGTGTAAAGGGAGAAGAGGGAGCATATGACAGTTCCTTACCTCAAGACAGAGACAGATCAGTTCAGAGCCAGCCTTGGCTACTTAGCAAGTTCTAGGCTGGCTGGCTCAAGAAAACACTCTGTCTCAAGTAAATAAATATTTTAAAACGTTATATATTTTGTAAACATTTTAAGGGGTACTTGATTTTATAAAAAGATAATGTCATGGGTATATGTGATTGAAGAGGAATTGTTGCCTTTTAAATCTTTTGAGTTTATGACTGTTACATTTCTGCTTTGAAGAGTGATTACAATAATTTCTCAAGAATTTTGTATTCTCTCAAGTTTTAAATGAGCATCTAAATTAGTATATTTAGAAAACAGCACGTTATTATTGACTTAATTGTTCAATATTGTTGCTTATTTGTTCTTTTCTATAATCTAGGAAAATATCACGTGGATGGCTGAGATGGGAGAGCTGATGATATGAGGCTGTGCCTGCTGAGCACCGAGGGAGTGGAGTATTTTTTGGTGGATGTGGAAGCATCTGGAATATAGGAAACAGCACCGTGTTCTTCCCAAATTCTTCCAGCAGAAGGTGAACTTGCTGTGCTGGGTCTAGAGTGAGCATGTGACTTGAGGATAAATGAGGAAGAATTCCAGGCCATTCATTAAGATCTTCCAGGGATGTATTTGACGAACTTTGTACTAAACAGTTAGTGGTAGATTCAATATGTTAGAATGACAGTATAGAAAGGCACCAGATGCTTTTAGGATGAAGAGTTGAGGGAAGACACACACAATCCAGTGGTAGAGGAGAGGAAACTGAGTTATAGAGACCAGCTGTAATGCCGTCATGATTCTTTGGCAGTAGATAATGTAACTTAGCAGTGTGTATTGAAATTGTACTGAGGGGAAAAAAATTCCATTGGGAAAACCAAAAAGGCCTTGTGAGATGGCCCAGCAGGTCCTGCTCTTTTCGAGGACCTAAGTTCAGTACTCAGCACCCACACCAGACAACTTACAACCTATAGTTCCAGCTCCAGGGGGCCTGACACATTCTTCTCGTCTCTGAGGGCACTCCCTTCAACGGGCACACACATAATAAAATAAGCCTATAAAATAGTTTATGAAATAATTTGCTAGATAAATAATTTAAAGAATCCAGTGCTGGAAAATACTCATCCTTCTTCCTTCTCTATACCTTGAAACAACAAGGGCATTCCTGTTTCAGGTGGTCCTGGTGGTAGAACAAAGTCTGAGGGGTTAGGAGACTCCTCCAAGCCTCTTTGTTTATCCCTTCACACAGAATCAGACATCAAACTCCAGATGAACTTCTGTCCTCTGAGGACAGTTCCTTTCCTACTGTTTAGGGTGGGGACAGCTGAGACTGTGTCTGTGTGTCAGTTTATAAATGTTGTCTTCAGGGATTGCTTATTTTAGTTTTGACTAGGAGCACCATAGTCCTGAAGCTGCTTTGGAATTTGAGGTTCTAACTCTGCTAATATTAAGCAATGATTACCATAAAGAAAGACTGGGCACTTGCAAACATTTTTCCCTCTTGTTTAAAAAAAATAAAATTTAACTTAAGAATGGTTGCCATAGATATGAGCACATTGACTAACTTCCTGGCATTAAAATGTGCGTATATCTTCTCCGACTTATGTAACACTTTCTGAAAAAGAAGGGGCTGTAGATTCTCCTGTCCCTCTATGTGTATTTATACATGTGTAAGAATATATGTACTTTAAAAGACAGAAATAAAAGCCTATGCTTCAAACATAAAATGTTTATAACAAAGTATCACATTTCTTTAGGCTGTTTTTCCACTTGGAATATTTGAATTTAGACAAATGTCTTTTGTCTGTTTCTTTCTTTCTCTCTTTCTTTTCTTCATTCTTTTCTTTCTTTGTCTTTTTATAAGCTGGCACATTCTTGTCCAATGAAAACAAGGGAGCAAGGGATTATTCTAGCCATTGAAATAGAAATAGTGTTTGATTCTGACAGCTGGAGCTTGGGTGTGAGATATCGCAATTTTTGCTGTAGGGAAAGGAGATAAATTGAGGGTTTAAATTTCATAGCATACGGGGCTACCTAAATAGCAGCTGTTAGGTATGAAATCACTGATGAAGATTAGTGCTTGGTGGGGGCTAGGTCTTCCCAAGCTCAAAAAGTTGGAAGTGAGTGTCAGGGAATCTCAGTGTTTCATTGGAAGAGGATTCCCCCTCTCTTTTTCCAACTCTTGGCAATTGCTTTCTGGGCTTACAGTTATGCATTCATAAATTCTCTTCACTTGACTATACTAAAAATACCTACAATCTTAAACTTTTCATTTTTAAGGAGCTGAATAATGTACCCAGATTATGTGACATGGTACATATCATGAAACTGCTGAAATTGTTAATAATATTTCAGGGGATTTGGTTCTGCATTATGAAAGGATGGTTGCAGCAGGTTGGATTTCTAGGAGATTGTCAAGTAACGGCTCTCTGGACTGAATTTAGTAGATATGCTTTATGAATTTATTACTGCTTCTTATTGCAGATGTCTTCATCTATTGTCTCTCCGTGTTAGGTCCTATCAACACACTTCCTGTTTTTCTCTTCCCTCCTTATATTTCCTGTGTACTCTAGTCAGGATGTAGTTCTTCCAATGCCTCAAACACGATTTGCTATGTTTCACTTCTGGGACTTCAAAAGCCATAGAAAATGTAGAAGTTTATTAAGTTCCTACTCTCACTCGCTCTCTCCTTTTCTTCGGTTTAAGGATTGCAAACAATTTGTGTGGTGTATACAGTGGTGATTGTGGTGGGCTCGTGATTACACCTCCCCAGTTGCAAGTCGAAATTAATCATTTCAGTGTTCTGTTCTGTGCTGTCCATGAACCTGCATCCATGACAAAATACTTAAGAAAAACTGCATAAAGGAGAAAGAGTTTAACTTGGTTCACAGTGTCAGAGGGTTCTGTCAATGGTTCACTGATTGCTTTGCTTTGTTTTGTGCCTACAGAAAAGCAAAGTCTCTCTCTCTCTCTCTCTCTCTCTCTCTCTCTCTCTCTCNNNCTCTCTCTCTCTCTCTCTCTCTCTCTCTCTCACACACACACACACACACAAGAAAAAGGAGACCAACTTCAACTTCACAACAGTCAGAAAAGGGTGAGGAACCAAAGGGAAGGAGGTGCTGGGAATCTGAGGCTAAGCTACCCTCAGTGATATACTACATCCAATACAGTCTCACTTCTTAAAGTCTTCACAGCCTCACAATAGCCAGCTATGACTGACTATTGATAAAGTCAGAGACTTAAGGATCCAAAAATACAACTTCTCAAAGCCTTCACCTCTGAATGCTACTGCATTAGGAACCAAATCTTCAGCCCATGAGTCAGGAAGAGATATTAAAATTAGGGCTACAATAATGGAATCTTCTTAAAATTGTTGAGGATTTCTGAAGAAATCATTTGATTTTATAAGTCGAAATATTTAGGATGGTAGAATTACAAAGGAATCATAGAATGTTTAATTTAGAACTATCAGCAATGATTTTTTTCATGCTAACAGAAACATTATACATTATGGCAAATAAATATTTTAAGATAAAAATTTACTATTTAAAAATTAGAATCTTTGAATTGTCATTCTGATATTAATTGTATGATTTTAATCCTTTTAAATTATTTGAGGTATGCTTGTGGTCTAGCATATTTTCTGTCCTGAATAATGAAAACCTTCTGTGTTTTAAAGTGATTTATCCCAATCTTGACAGTACTAAACACCAGAGCAAGTACCCTGGGGGTATGTCTTTTTAACCTGCTCAAAGTAAAGGAAGAAAGGAAGATTGTGCTGAGGGGACATGAATGAGAGGAAGACTTCAAGGAAACCCAAGACAAAGCCAGAAGCCAATATAGACCTTCAGGGTCCTAACATTTAGAATATTTCCAGAAGGGTGGTACAAATAAAGAAGAGGTTCTTGAGTAGGTGATGGACATAGCCCAAATTTTGTGCTAATGAAGCAACTTCTCTATGATCCTTTTTGGGCGGTTTGCAGTCTCTAGTTTCATTATTTTTCTCACTGACTTTTTTTTTTAAAGTAGCACATTTCTTTTGCATGTTAAAATAGTAAGAGTTGCCAGCTATGGCTCGAACTTAAGTAGCTAGAAATCCCACACCTGTGCAAAGGGTTTTATTGATGCCTTCACAGTGCTTTTCATATTCATTTATGGAAATCCTCTTTAAGAAAATACTTAGAAAACAAGTGGAAGTACATAGACTACCTTACAACACAGAAATAATTACTTGCCAATTGTTGGTTTATTAATGAAGAATGCTAATGGTCCTCCAGCTCGTGTCTGCATTGATAAAACCAGAAGACCAATCCTGAAACAAGTTGTTGGCAATCAGCAAGAAACCTAATGTCACTGCTACGAGTTATCACAACATTAGCTTCTGTACTTCGGGGGTCAATTACAGATTGAAAACATCCTTTTTACCTCAAACCTCCACTCAAGAGTAAGCAGGCTTGACTTGGGCTTAGCTAGGTTGGTCTAGACAAATAAGTACTCTCGTTTTAGTCCTTAATCAATTTTATTAACTATTCAGTTTGTTTATTTTGAGTTGAGATAATTTTATCAGTATTTTAAAGGAAGAACTTTTAATTAATTTCTAGAAAAGTTGAGGACATTTTCTAACTTTCAGCTACTATCTCCTTTCATTATAGAGGTTTAGAATGATTAATGGCTGTCTTTGGTAATCCACCTCTTGCATGATGCCTGGATTTCATATTTAAGTATAATTATATTAAAGAACACAGATTAATTTGTTTTACATATTCAGAGCTAGAATTTTGGGGAAAATGCTATGCAAATTTATGTAAATTGGAATACATGTTTATGTAAAACAACATGTGATTATGCATCCCTAAATTTACAAGAAAAATTCTGCTAGTCTTCTCTTAAAAAGTAGGGAAAATACAAATATACTCCCAATCCCAGTTTGGACCAGGCTTCTTCTCGCATGGTTTGTCTGGCATGTGGAAAGGCTCTTCCGTGCCATGGCACTGGGTAAGTATTCTGTATTTCCTTTGCTGAAGCATGGTTTTCAGCTTAGTTCAGAGGAGGCTGCCAAGTTTGTCTCTCTTCTCTGCTTTCCCTCATTTTTGTGTTGAAATATCTTGACTTCCACTAATTCAGAAAGGTTTGGGAATTGCTACTTAATTTCATAAATAAACATAGTTTAGTTAAGGTCAATGCCACATCTGCCTTTTTAAAATGAACTGTACTGAAGAGAGTGCCCATGCACATGCCAAATATTTGGCATGCATCCTCTAACCACCCCCTCTGATAAGTAAACAATTAGGATTACTCAGCCTTCTAGGGTGACAGAGCTAACATTTTGCATGAAAAAGTACTCCTCTAAGAGTCAGTAGGGTATCGTTCGTTAATTACTACAGTTTTAAGATTTAAACCAGAATTATTAATCACCTCAAGTATGGTACTATCTACTTGTCTTGGCATTTGTCAAATTCATACTAATCCCTTTATTGATTAATCCTGACTTTGTTTACCTGAGAAACTCATATCCTTTACCAATAGGTTATCTCAAATTCTTAAACAAGAATATTGTTTTTACTTATCAAAATATATTTAACTGTTAGTTGCCAAGTTTATTTCCCAACTCATATGTTGCATTGTTATTCAGGTTACTGAAGGCATGGGGGTATTTAGAAAGTTCTGCCCTCTGTTTCCCAAGGAGGAAAGAGAGATGAGCTATGTATCTCTATCCTCAAGCAAACTCAGGCATTTTTTCTTCATAAACCCTATAAGTTGCTTTCTTTTATCATGCCAGCATGTTGCCAATCTGAGAGCAATCTTCCCTGCAAGGAGAAGCTGAAGGGTATGGGAGAGTGCTGGAAAAACTGAACAGCAAGCTAGCTTGTTGCTTGGAGTTGAGTCAGGCTCCCCAAGTCTGATGATAATAAAAGGAGACATACCAAACAAAGTCCGGTCTGCATGAAGTTTATAAGCTATTCTTTGAAGGAGAAAATATATTAGCAACTTGGGGACTTGGGTGAAGAAAAGATATACAAATTCTTGAGCCTTTTATTATCAAAGGCCTTTGATTTTTTTACAAGTAGATACAGTATGATAAACACACACATGATCTTTGAATTTTTTTACATGTTGATATAATATGATAGGAAGGGCACACAGATACACACACTCACCATTGCTAGTAAGGAAAGATCTCATACAGGAGAAGGAGGAGACTCAAGGAGTTCTCATACCACTGGGTGCATAGAGTCGGACAGTGGTGTATAAGCAGGACAGTGTGTGTGTCAGTAGACATATTTGTTATCTAAATTTTTGATATGTTTTGTTATATTCTATGTGTCGGCGCTCATCTGAATGTGTCTGTGTATCGTGTGCTTGTAGTACCTGCCGTGGCCAGAAGTGCAGAAGAGGGTGTCAGAGCAACGGGAGCTAGAGTTACAGACAGTTGAGAAGCAACATCTGGGAGTTGGGGAATGAATGTGGATCTTCCTAAAAGCATGAGTGCTCTTAACCACTGAGCCATCTTTCCAGACATTTCTTAGCTTAAATTTTTAGACTACCTTTTTAAAATTTATTTATTATGTATACAATATTCTGTCTGCGTGTGTATCTGCAGACCAGAAGAGGGCACCAGACCTCATTCCAGATGGTTGTGAGCCACCATGTGGCCGCCTGGAACTGAACTCAGGAACTTTGGAAGAGCAGGCAAAGCTCCCAGCCGCTGAGTCATCTCTCCAGCCCCTAGACTATTTTTTTAATGTTAAAGAATGTGTGTATATGTAGGTTTTCTTTGATGACATGCTGAAAGTGTGAAGTTACACATAAAAGAGTCCATGTTGAAATTCATCAGACCACTTCAATACAAGAAACATTATGATAAATCTGTGTTTCTCTATATAAGCAACCAAATGAATATTTATTATTACTGAAATAAAGTAAAAATCTTGATTTGCAATTCAAAATTTTTTCTATCCAACTTGTAAATAGGATGGATTCTTAAATAAACAAACAAAAAAACAAAACTAAAGAAGAAAATTCTAAAGTACTTTTTAAATGAAAAAGCTAAATTAATCAATCCCAGGATAAGCAAGTACCTTTCCACGGTATCGTGATGCCTCATAGCTTTTTTAGATTATGATGAACATTGAATAAATGAATAAATACCTCTTTTTGTTTTGTTTTTAATTATTCTATTTATTTTACACTCCAGCCACAGCCTACCCCATCCTTCTCTCCTAGTCCCTTTCCCCATATCCTCTCTCCACTCCCCCTCAAACCCCTCCTCTTCTGTCTCCATCCAGGACAGGGTAGGTCTCCCATGAGTATCAATAAAACATGGCATATCAAGTTGCAATAAGAGTAAGTATCACCCACCGCATGCATTAAGGCTCAGAAAAGTGACCCAGTATGAGAAGTAGGGTCCCAAAAGCCAATAAAGAATTGGAGATACTCAATGTTCCCTCTGTTCCCGTTGTTAGGAGTCCCACAAAGTATCAAGCTGTACAACTGTAACATACATGTAGAGTGACTAGGTCATTCCCTTGCCGGCTTCTTGGTTGTCTGTTCAGTCTCTGTTAGCCCCTAAAAGTCCAAGTTAGTTGATTGGGTGACCTTGACCCCTATGGCTCTTACACTCCTTTCTCCTCCTCTGCAGGATTCCAGAACTCTGCCTAAAGTTTGGCAGTAAGGTCTTTGTATCTGCCACTATGAGTTGCTGGAATGCACCTCTCTGATAACAACTGGGTCAGGCACCAGTCTGGTCACAGGGGACATCCAGTTCAGGCTACTTAACCATTATTGTTAACAGTCTAAGCTTGGGCCCTCTATGTAGATTCCTGGGAAACCCCCCTTCCCCAGGCTTCAACCCCTGGACCCCTGGATTGTGCCCCCTCCAGCTGTTCCCCTCAGCACTTTCCCCCTTAGTGTCCCTCCTAACCTGATGGCTCAAGTTTCCATCTTTTCTCTCAGTCCACTCAGAAAATCTCTCCTATTTCCCCTTTACAGGGAGATCTGGGTGTAAGCCCCCCACACTCCTGCCGGCCTCTGGCCCCCATGAACACTCCTTGTTACCTGGTCTCTCTGGGTCTGTGGATTGTAGCATCATTCTGTTCTCTTTTATTTTACAGCTAATATCCACTTATGATTGAGTACAAACCATGTTTATCTTTCTCGGTCTGGTTTACCTCACTGGATTTATTTTTTTCTAGTTCCATCCTCTTGCCTTCAAATTTTCTGGTGTCCTTGATTTTAACAACTAATTAATACTCAAAATATAAATGTACCACATTTTCTTTATCCGTTCCTCAGCTGAGGGACATCTAGGTTGTTTCCTGATTCTGGCTGTTATAAATAAAGTTGAACAAATGTCCTTGGAATTGTTGAACATCCTTAGGGCAAATGCCCAAGAATGGTATAGCCGGGTCTTGTGGTAGGTTGGTTCTCAGTTTTCTGAGAAACTGCCACACTGACTTTCAAAGTGGCTGTAGAAGTTCGCACTCCCACCAAAATAGCAGAGTGTTCCCCTTGCTCCACATCCTCTCCAGCATAAGTTGTAGTTGATCTTAGCCATCTGACAGGCTTAAAATGGAATCTCAGAGTCATTTTGATTTATATTTCCTTGATGGCTAAAAATGTTGAACATTTCCTTAAAGTGTTTCTCTACCATTTGAGATTCTTCTGTTGAGAATTCTCTGTTTAGCTCTGCACCCTATTTTTTAGTTGGAATATTTGGTTTGTTGATGACCAGTGTCTTAAGTTCCTTATATATTTTGGATATCAGTCCTCTGTCGGATGTGGCATTGGTGAAGATCTTTCCCCATTCTTTAGGCTGCCCTTTTGTCCTATAGACAGTGTCTTTTGCCTTACAGAAGCTTTTCAGTTTTATGAGATTCCATTTATTAATTGTTGATTTTGTCCCTATGCTATTGGTGTTATGTTCAGGAAGTTGTCTCCTGTGCATTTGAGATTATGTCCCACTTTCTCTTCTATTATGTTCAGTGTAACTGGATTTATGTTGATGTCTTTGATCCACTTAGACTTGAGTTTGGTGCAGAGTGATAAATATGGATCAATTTGCATTCTTCTACTTACCAACATCCAAGTAGATTTGCACCATTTGTTGAAGATGCTTTCTCTTTTCCATTGTATAATTTTGGCTTCCTTATTGAAAGTGTGTGGATTTACATCTCGGTATTCAATTTGATTCTATTAATTCACTTTATTGTTTTTATGCCAATATCAAGATGTTGTTATTACTATAGCTCTGTGGTAGATCTTGAATTCAGATATGGTGTTACCACCAGAATTTCTTTTGTTGTACAGGATTGTTTTAGCTATCCTGGATTTTTTTGGTTTTCCATATGACATTGAGTATTATTTTTCCAAGGTCTTTAAAGAATTGTATTGGCACTTTAATGACGTTGAGTATTGTTTTCCCAAGGTCTGTAAAGAATTGTGTTGGGATTGCATTGAATCTGCAGATTGCTTTTGGTAAGATGTTGATTTTTATTATGTTAGTTCTACCAATCCGTGAGCATGGGAGATCTTTCTGTCTTCTGATATCATCTTCAGTTTCTTTCTTCATTTACTTGAAGTTCTTGTCATGCAGGTCTTTCACTTGCTTGGTAGAGTGACTGGAAAATATGTTGTATTATTTGAGATTATTGTAGATTTATTTTTCTTAGCCCTCTTATTGTTTGTATATAGGATGGTTACTGAATCCATTGATACTGAGTGATATGAATGACCAGTGACTGCTAATTTCTATTATTTTGTTGATGGTGGTGTTTGTGTGAGTGAATGTGTATGTGTGTGTGTGTGTGAGTGTGTGTGTGCATATGTGTGTGTGTGTGTGTGTGTGTGTGTGTGTATTTCCCTTCTTTGGGTTTTGTTGGTTTGAGATTACCTATTGCCTGTGCTTAACTTTCTGGGGTTGGAGTTTTCCTTCTAGCACCTTCTATAGGGCTGGGTTTGGAATAAATATCTCTTGAAGAAAAGATTCATGAAACAATTGTAACATCCACATAGAAATCATAATAGATTTTGGAATATTGAAATTACTTGCGTTTTTAACCATGTGTTACTCAGAACTCAAGTTTGACTTTGGAAAGTGTGCAAGAGCCACAGAGTAAATGATCATTAAAATCTGGAGATGGAATGGACATTATTTAGTGTTCTAGCTGTGGCTAGAGAACTCGAATTTTCAGCATGCACTTCCATTCAACATGACTTAGAGTAATGTTCAGTTAATGATCACCTACATTTGTGCGTATATTTTTAGTGTTTCTGATAATGTGACCTTATATTTATTATAAAGCTTATCTTTAATTTGCATTATATTCCAGAAGACTTGTAAATAGAGTTGTCTTTGTTGAAGGATTAAAGTAAAGGTTATTATAATTTTACTATTTATCCATTGTTTTTGGAGCCATTCTAAGAAAGAAGAATAATAATAAAGATAAGACAGAAATATATTAATGCAATAGCAAAGACTAGGGAAGCTGCTTGTACATTAGCCTATACCATCTATTCTTTCTAAATCTTGCCCAAGAGTGTGACATTTAGTAAATGTAGAATGGAGTTCAATGACAAAAGTCCTAATGGAGACTCCTTTTTGCCTCAAATTTTGGAAACCATATTCAAGAATGCTTATAGATTGTGATTTGTGAAGTGGTTCATTGATTCACATCAATGATCTAAAAGACAGCACAAAATAGTTTTATTGTTTCTATGGTTGTGCATATGCTGTTATTGACTACATAGGAAACATGAGTAAGACAAGAGGGTTAACTAAACATAATAGAAAGACATTAAGTATATTAGGCCTTTAAGTCATTGCTGATTGCCAGACATGTTACAGGATTGTAGTAACACATCAAATTCTAACAGGGAGTAAGTACCACTTCTTATATTTCTATCTCACTTAACTTTATCCTCCAGGCACATGTGCACACACACAACTCATAAAAGCATGGTCAAGTAGCAAATAAAATACTTTCTGTGCAAGCTTCAACTATTTCAAGCAGTGTGAATTGGGTATACCAATAGGCATATAAAGTTCTGCTTTATTCCAGGTCATGAAAAGTCTATTTTCCACTCAATAAACACAAACAAGAATATTTAGTAATTCCCTCCAGAGGACAAATCAAATAAAGACAGATATCCAGTGCATATTTCAGCAGTACTTTGTATTATCATCTTTAATGTAATGCCTGGTATACTGTATTCAAATGCTAAAACTAAATAAGTAAATGATTCTGGTGGGACCACTGGTAAAGCTAATCTTTTTCAAAGGTTTTATTTATTTTTATTTTATGTGTATGACTAATTTACCTGCATGTGTGTCTGGTGCCCATGGAGGTCAGACTAGGTCTCTAAATCTCTAGAAGTGGAATTACAGATGTTCATGAGCTGCCATGTGAGTGCTAGGAATTGAGCACAGATCTGTAAGGGCAGTCAAAGATCTTAATCACTCTAGCATCTCTCCACCACAGAGCCAATGTTTATTAAGTACTCACAAATTGTTACTTCTTTACCAAATACTTTAAAAGTCTTACTTTGTTTTACTCTCACACTGGTCCTAAATATTAGTCCTGTTTTGCATTTAAAAGGTTATACATATAAAACACTTGGTCATAGCAGTGGTCTCTTTGAATTTAAAGCTTAAACTTTGTACAACTCCTTGCTATTTCTCCTTTGCCACAGATTTTTCTCATGTATTTTTTTGTTTTGTTTTGTTTTGGATACTCACTTCAGACAGATAAAACTTGTTTATTATAAGATATGGTCATCTGTGGGTCATCAAGATGATCAGGTTTAATATATCATTTATTAATTTTTGTATGTATATGTGTATTTCAATTTACTTATTTGCTTCAACTGAAGATCTGTGTTTCATGAAACAATACTGAAAGAAACAAACATCTCATTGTTACATTCCAGTCCAAAGCATAATGTGTAACAGTTTCTAGGCACAATTAGACAATCTTATTCTTTCTCAATTTATTAAAGCAATGCCATTTATTGTTGAACTGTGCCAAGTATTTCAGATGCCTTTGAATACAGACTTGGTGAATGCTTTACTGAAACAGTCATTAAGTTCTCCCACTCCTGAGGCCACCAACTTCTCATCCTTCAAAATGAAATAAACGTGATCTGAATGTTGCTCAAATCAGCATCTGAGAGGGAGGAGAAAGGTCACTCATGAATGGAATCAAGCTCTGACTACTTTACAAATAACCAAGTGAAACTTTAAGTTGTGCACTGCTGATATAACGTGTGGGAACAAGAAAGGGAGGAAGAGGGTTAGAATGCTGGAGACTGCTATGTGCCTACCAGTGTCATAAAATTCTCTTTGTAATGCAGGAAAAAAAAAGTCATGTTGTTGGAAATGATCCAAAATTTTCTGCAGTAACTTGCTTCTCACACATCTTGAGGGATTATCTGTGGTTCTTGAGATTTGAATTTCACAGCAACAGTATTTTTTACTAATTATAAATGAATAACCTATGACCTGGGCAATTAGCATGACTCTTCCACTTGGGAACTCCAGCACTGTATGGGAGACATTGCAATGGGGGTTGCACTGGGCCGTTGTTTCTGGCACCTAAGCATTTACCAGTCTACTATATTTTTTTCTCCCATGCTTGTAACACTTGGTCTCCTGACATCACCATCTTTTTCTGTTTCTTTCTTCTTAATATGTCTTCTGTTCAATTTACTCTTAAACACATTTCACAAGTGAATAATGATAAAGTGAAATCAAAATGTTCACATAAAGTACGAGTTTCATCAGATCCCCAGGAAGTACCTGGGTGCCAAACAATCGCTCAAGTGAAGTCAAGTTGAAATAGACAAAGTGACTCTTATCAGGCTATTATTCTGGGCTTACAAAGAGAATTATTCAAGCTGTCTGTAGCCATGACAAGAATTCATTCGAATTTTTATGTATTCTTTTTGCTTACTAAACCATTGACTCTGAGTAACCCACAAGACTTTTTTTTTTACCAAAACAGTACCTTTTAATAGCAACTATTTCCAAATCACTTTGGCCATGACTCTTCATCCATTTAAGTATAGAAACTAGAGTGTTAACTTTTTCTTATTTTTTTATTTGAATGTTTTAATCTTTTGAGAATTTCATACATCAGCACTGTGTTCACATCATTTCCACATATCCCTGTCCCCAAACCACAGGTCCTGTTTTGAGCCTCCTTCCAATTAATGACCTCTTCTTATATAATTATTAATTATATATTTATTAAAGTTATTATTTTATACATGTCCATTTAGTATTACTTGTATGTACATATATTAAGGGCTGGCAACATAAGACTCATCCTCTGAAAAAACTCCCGCAGTAGTTATTAATTCCCTTAATTTATTCATCTAGAAATGGGGCTTTGTAAAATTTCTTGTTGCTATTTCAGCTGATATTGTCATTATGCTAGTCTTGTTTAGGCAAGCATATTGTTGATATTTCATAAGTATATTTTTCCTGTTCTGTCTAGAAGACACTATTTAACAGCAAATGACATGATCTTCTGGCCCTTAGAATTTTTCTGCTTGTTCCCTGTCTCACTTCGGATATTGAATGTGGGACTCTATTGGCAATGGAGTTTCCCAACACAGACACAACACCATCCAGTAACTCATGCCTCAGTTCTTGTCTCTGATGGTGCATCCCATAGCCTCTTGGTGCTTATTCTGTCAGTCTGATTCCTTGGTCAGTTTCCTCTTGGGTCACAGCATCCTTCAAATGGAGGAGTGCAGCTGTCCCAGTGCCATCTTCTTTCTCTCCTGGTTCAGATTTATACTTTGACTTATCAAGATAAATTTAAAATCTACCACCCCGCACTTTCATATCCCTCAAAATCCATAGTAAATGCTCACATACTCTTCAATCCCAGTTACTTCTTAAGACAGAAGGAAAAACACTTTTTTTCTTTCTCCTAAAAGATAATTTAACAATCTTTACTAATGTTCTTTTCTAATCTATTTAACCAATGTGGGATGCCCCTCTGTAGGCTGTGAATACCACTGGTTAATAAAAGGCTGTCTTGGGCCTGTGCAGGGCAGAATAAAGCTAAGTGGGAGAACTAAAGTGAATGCTGGGAGAAAGAAGTCAAAGTGAAGAGACTCCATGGAGGACTCAGAGGAGAAAGAAGTGAGCTACCAGCCAAAGCCTTGCTAGTAGATCACAAGCCATGTGGTAAAATATAAAATAATAGAAATGGGTTAATTTAAGAGATAAGAGTGAGATAGATATATGCATAAGCTAATAGGCCAAACAGTGTTGTAATTAATACAGTTTCTGTGTGGTTATTTCGAGTCTGGGCAGCTGGGAACAAGTTGCCTCCTACATACATCATTAACCTAATCTTTTTTGTATCATTGTGACAGCTTCATATGCTTTAGTTCAGAGTTTAGAGATAAACTACATATTTTTTACAGTGCTTTTGCTATAAATGCCACATTTTCTGGAAGAAACTATCATGATTTTAAATGTACCCAAAGCAAAGACCTGTTCACATGGGTTCCACATACTTAAACACGAACATGCAGGAAGGTAAAGAATAGATTTATGCTTGGAGACATGTGATAATTTAATCTGTTTGGTATAATCCATGAACTTTTCAGTTCTATGGCTTTAGCAGTTTTGATATCAATCCAATTTGGTTTGTCATTTGACCAATAATATTATAAGGAAGTATGAAGGTCACTTGTAGTTTTACAATGTTGGTAAATGTGTTTAATCTAAGCACTCTAATCAGTGGCAGGCCAAATTCTGTGTGTTAGAAGTCAGCTAGGCGTACTAGTGTGTTCCAGGCCATGCATGTTTACATAGTGACATGCTGTGTCAAAAAATAAATAAAGGAAGGAAGGAAATATGAGAGTATAAATGAAAATTTCCAATCATCCATTTTAGAGCAGACTGAAATGTGTCCTTGGGAGAAATTAATGCAGGCAATTGCTGTCAAGAAAAAATGAAGTGTTTCAGATCTGTAATTATATTTTCCTTTTGTTGAACAGGGAAGAACCTTCCTAAGTTCTGAGGGTTATATCTGAGAGTAATGCTATTATGGACATTGGAATAAAAGTCTTGGGAGAAAGTCAGGAAAGAGTTTAAATAAAAAAGTGTCAAATCTTTATGTAAGACACACAAGAAGGAAATAAGTGGTGTATACAACATCTTAGTGAAAATGATGGTCTGTTGTTTTAGGGGTTTGTGTTACCTTAAGGGTTTTATAGTTGACAAACAGGATAAAAGTAGTTCACCATTTTCCGATGTTTTCACAAAATCTCTTGGAATCAAACTTTTCTATAGTGAAAAAGCAAAAAAAAAGCTTATCTTGGCAATTTCAAACAGAACACAAGGCTTTTGAAATCAATTATGCCAGTTACTAGGGTATGCTACATAGCAGTGTGAAAAAAATTGTCATTGATTTTTCTGTTAACTTATATACACAGATGTAGACTAACCCCCACAAAAATAATTTCAACTAAAACTGACATATAAATCTGATTTGAAGCTTACATCTGTCAGTCAAATAAATTATTAAACTATTCAAAAGTCATAATGGTTTATATTGAAATTTGCCTATAAATATCAAATCACTAACTTAATATAACACCACTCAACTCTTTGCTGGAAACATCCACTAATCTACTGCACCATTGTTTTCAAAGTGTGAGTTAGGACCAGTGCCATTACCACATGAGACCCTCAAACTGTAAACTCTGGAGCATCTGCTCACATATACTGCATGATAATCAGCACAAATGGAACCCACAAATTTGTGTTTCAAGTACTGTAAAAATGTTCCAATGCAGCATGGTTAAAAGGACCACTGGTAGTAGAGACAAAGTTTAAACAAGGGTAGTAATTCAGTCTGTCCTGGTGAGAGGATTGTGTGGTCAGTGAAGTGTGTTTATATTTTGTAGAAGTAGGTGTCCTTTCTTTGGAAACTGAGGAGTCTTTGCAGACAAAGAAAACAAGTAATTGTCAGGATAGGGGCAAATATTGTAAAAACCAAAGCTCTATGAAACCCCATAGCTGACTCTCTGTGGCATATACGTAGAGGATTAGACAACTCTGTAGCATATACGTAGAGGATTAGACAACTCTGTAGCATATACGTAGAGGATTAGACAACGTCTCTATTTCAAAGCCAACTTTGATGATTTTTCAAGTAAACAAAGATGTATTTTGTCAACAGTAAGTCTTTGTCCTGGAGAAGAAAGTGTTGGCGGGTATGAGTTCGTACACTGAACCACTGATCCACGTGTGAGACTAGGGTCAGTACTGGGAAAATACTGAAAGAAACAGATGACAAAGCTTGGAACTTGTTTCTTGCAATCTCCTTTCTTTTTCAGTCGAGTGGTATAATCTAAGGAATATAGAGACAGAAGAAAATTTAACATGTATTAATAACACAAGACCCCTACCTTATCATTTTTTTTTGAGACAGGGTTTCTCTGTGTTGCTTTGGAGCCTGCCCTGGAATTAGCTCTTGTAGGCCAGAGTGGTTTCAGACTCACAGAGATCACCTGCCTCAGCCTTCTGAGTGCTGGGGTTAAAGGTGTGCACCCCCCCGCCGCTTTACCTCTGTCTTACAATGTGCTTCTAAACACAGATTCAGAACATAGCTTTGAACATCAGGAAAGTCCAACAAAAGAACCTAAAATGATATTAACCAGACAATGTAAAGAACACAATGTTTATTACATAAATCGTGTGGCATTTTGAGCACCATGGGAAGCATAAACTTGCTAGGATGAACTCAAATACAGAGGCAATTATAAAGCTATACAAGGTTAAGCCATATTTACATTTATTTTTTCTGTTTTTTTCTATCTTATTCATGACTGCAGATACTCTGACATACAAAATAATGTCAATATGGAAAGAGACAGTGTGCTACCTATGATTTCTTGAGCTTCTTGAATTAATGGAGATCCTGTTGACCTCTGAGGAAGACTAAAGTCTTTTTTGATTTACAGGCCACATAAGCCAGAGATAATGGAGGTTTATATTTTAAGGTGATTCTATGGCACTGTGTCGGCCTCCTTAAGTATTTTTGATGGACTATTTGGTAGTGTTGAGTAATGAGGAATAATAAAGTTTGACACAAAGCAAAGGAGGCTTCTCTAGAATATTCATTCTTTCTCCAAAGTTACATATAATGATGAAGCACAGGTAAAACAAAGAATACTGAGAATTTTAGTATTGTACTTACAATTTTAGTATTATATTTCATTTAGTGTATTGGGGTTCAGAGAGCTTTGGGTTCTTCCAAACATGTGGGTTCCAGGGATTGAATTCAGGTTGTCAGGTTTGGTGGCAAGAGTCTTTATTCACTAAGCTGACTCCCCCACCCCCAGACCAATTTCTGTAAGATTCCTAACTGTTGGAATTGTGTTTGGGGAAGTTTTAGATTTGGTGTTTTTTTTTCTTTTTTGTTTGCTTGTTTGTTTGTCTTATAGTACTGTGGATTAAATGTTGGGCCTTACACCTGCTAGACAAGCACTAATTCTGAGCTACACTACCAGATCAGAAGTGGCAGTTTTTGCCTATAGGACTGTATTACTATATTGAAGAGCCTCTCTAATGTATTTGTTTAACTTCAGAAGCTGTAGGCCTATAGAAGGATATCATATTGTTAATACTTCCATGTATGGACTTTGGCAACACAGAGACTATGCATCAGATACAGGCTTGAGAACAGGGGAATAGTGAGAAACTTTCCAGCCCTAAACTCAGGGTGGAATGTCAGACAGGGCTGAGGATGCCTTAATAAAAGCTAGAACATAGCAGTGCACATCAGAATGCGGGAGATGCATAAGAAGATATTTTTAATTCACAGTGAGCCAAGTTTATGAATTTGAAACTTGAGTGCCGTCTGCATTTATAGGCATATGCATTCCATACCAGGTATCTTGGTGAATTTTGTCACATGTACAAGTAGCGAGTTTTCTTTTCCTAAAAATCCTGCTTGACTCATGCTCAAGAACCAAGATAACAAGCAAACAAACAAAAAACAAAAACCCAAACAAAAACCCCTTCTATTATTATTATGATGATGATTTCCTAAATTGAATCAACTTGTGAACTACATATACCACAGTAACAATTCTACTATTCTAGCTAGAAGTTTTCTCATCTGAGTAAAGACAATTAAAAGATGCTAACTTTGCTTTAATGAAGTCATTCTTAACATTGCTATCATGACAGAAGGTGACAAGTCATTCAGCAGATAAAGGATTCTTTGTCTGAATCAAACAATAATCCAGCTCTCCTACAAACACCCTACCATTCATTCTATCCCAGCCGACTGTGTTTTCAACTGATGATGTATTCATAACCCAAATCAAAGTAGGTCCATCTTCCAAGAAGATGAGAAGCCTGTTGTATAGGTTGTCAGTTCATTTTGACAGGAGGATGGTCTTTCAAAGTCTGTTTATAATTTAAAATTGCATGCTGAGAACTATGTTAACGTATTTTGAAGGAGTTCTATTAAAAATACAATAAAGAATCCAGTTTACCAACCTCCTCTACAATATCTTCAGAGCAGTAACAACATAAAATTCTGCTAACTCTATACTTTATCAGGTCAAGCACATTGTGTGTTGTTCCTCTTTTTTCAAAGGGGCTCTTTTATCCTGGGAAATGGGTCTCTGATGGTCTATAACTTCATAGTAACGTTTGTGAAGTACTTGACTAGGTCCAGGAGTAAACACATTATTTATCAAGTCTAATAGCCCTATGTGGTGAACTATGACATATCTCTGCAAATATGGCAGTGCATTGCTTGCTGAGTGAGAACTTATGGGGTTTACAATCTAAGGGCCAAGTCCAAACCAGATGACTAATCAGGTTAGTCACTGCCCAGACACAGAACATTCAAGTCCCATTAACACTGGGCCAACAACTCAGTTTTAATTATGATATCTGACTCCTTTCATTTAAATGTTTACAGGATAGTTAATGAAATTCTTGACTTCAATCTGATTTTCTTTCTGTTATAAACTTTGCTTGAATATATTGAAAAGTAATCTAAAATACTACCTTTGTCTCATATTTTTATGTCTTTTTCTTCACTTTGTTTTTTTCTCAATTATAAAACTATACATTTTAATATTGTTCATTAGATGCACAGAATAATAGAAATGGGTTAATATAAAATGTAAGAGCTAGCTAGAAATATGCTTAAGATGTTGGCTAAACAGTATTGTGATTAATATAGTTTCTGTGTCATTATTTTGGATCTAGGCAGCTGGGCAGCCTCAACCAACAGAATTACTCCTGAACAATTGGGTCTAACCTGCATAGCAAGCCACACACCTCAGGTCCAGGTGCTTGTATGCTTGCTTGGGGTTAGGAAGAAAGTAGCTGAGAACATGCCTGCTGCTCAGCACTGTGGCCTGGGTAAGTGGCTGGATAGGGTCTGCTTGGTGTGCATAGGCAGGAGAACATAGTAGATTCTGGCCGCCATATACAGAGATATTTCCAGATAGTACAGTGTGCTGCATGACGGATTTAGCTTTTACTCAGGTAAAGAGGGTTTATATGATGCACTGTGCTATCCGGAGTTGAAGTGGTGAGGACAACTCCCACCCTGCAGTCTCAGAGGCAAAAAATGGACCTCTGCCATATTGGACTGGGCAGAGCCAATAGGCAAAGCAGCTTTTGTTCTAGCCATGCTGCTTAGTATTTAAAGAAGTGATCCTGGTCAGAAAAGGATTATAGATTTGTAATAAAGACAGATTCAGATGACAAAGACCTCGGAATGGGTCACAGTTTTGGATACATGTACGTGGGCTTGGGAGATAGAAGAAAAAGAATATAGAGACTTATAGAAAGAAGTAAGTGGTGTTTAAAAAATAAACAAAGTCTTTAAAGAGGCACAGTACATATAGTCATAGATTAAAGGAGAAAAGAAAAATAAGCCACATAAAGATGAAATATACACAGAGAGTCTGAATTATGTATATTATTGTGCTTTCTTTGAATTTTTGACTGTGAATGAGCTAAATACAGAGAGATATTTGATTCTGGGGGCTCCTAAGCTAAACCAACATATATATTTTAAAGGTATCTTGACTTCAAAATTTTGGTCTAAGGATATATTGCTTTGAAAAAGAGGTTCTTCTTTTGTTTTCACAGAGAATGAGAACCTGTGGATTCCTTAGACTAATGTGGTTTGATGGATGAAGACTCCCCAAAAAGTCTCCATGATCACCCCCTCCAAAAAGAAAAATACTTTGCTTAACCAAAAACAGGAAGCAGTTTAGAGAGAACTATACCCAAATACACAAACATTGTTTATAAATGTTTGTTTACATTTAAAGGGGGATATGCTATAGAGATGAATACTTTGCATTGCTATGGATCTTGGTTTATTGATACAAATTTAGGTCAATTTTGTTATAAGTATATTTCTGCTCTTGATTAAGGTATTGTGTTTGCGCAGATCATTAAAAATGTAATATATAATTTAGAAATATAGGTTAATAGGTAGTCATCTATAGTAGTTAAGCTTATAGTCATGTTAGGGTTTTTTAGATATATAGAGATATATTTCAGTTAGATAGGTATTCTTCAAACACTTCAAAGACTAACTGAATATGGCATTTAAAATGTTTTATAAAACTTAGGACTTTTCATGACAATGAGACACATGTGCTCCTGATAGCACCAATTACTTCAAGAGGAAGATGAGTATCAAAGAGTCTCCTTTTGGAGTTTGCTAGCCATTTGGGCAAGAAACAGCTCTACCCTAGACTGCTTAATGCTATGCTGTATGAATTGGACATGCAGGACCCACAGAAAAATGGCCAAACTAAAGGTGGGTTGATCCTTTGGTGTTCCTGCTTCATGAAAGAGTCTGCCAGACATTCTGCAGGACACAGAAAAAAAATTACTGACAAACTGCCAATATAAGCAGAACTGTTGTTGAAATGTTCTGCTTCATGGAAAAGTCTGCCAGATATTATGCACCTGTAAGCTGAAGATGGATGCCCCAATGTTACAGAAGAACTTTTGGTGACTGTCCAGACAGTGAGATGTCTCTGTCAATTCTAGAGTTTTGGAAGTTGTTTACAATCCTTCTGGAGTCTTTGATGAAGTTGAAGAATAGATATCTTTAATTATAGTTTTCCTTCGTTATGATAAAATGAGACAATGACCTTGAAATGTAAGCAATATATAAGTATCTTGATCAGAGTTAGAAATGTATGGTGCAATATGATAAATATATTCTAAAATTGTATCAATATACAAAATATCTTAAGGAGAAGTAGAAATATGCATGAATACAATGTGACAAAATAAGTCTTCATAGGTGCACAAACACTGTAAACAGAAATAGAAGCATATTCAATATAACAAATATAATTTCAATTTGTATCAATATACAAAAATCTATACAAATATAAATTGTCTAGAAATAATAGCTCACAAGTAATTGCACTGCTACTCACTATTATTATTAGTGTAAGTTCACACTAATCTACCTATCGCATTCCATCCATTTTCTTTCTCTTTTGTAGGGAGATCCCTGAGCCTACTTTATTTCCACCCAAACCCTATACCAGTTATAACTAACCCCTAATAATGTCCCTAGCCCTTATGGCAAACTTTGTTGAGAGAGGGGACATTGTTTTCTATAATTTCTTCCAGCTGTCATGGGGGCAATGTTATTTCTATGGGCTGCTGTAAAAACTAAAATGATGGTTAAGTTTCAAGATTACTATCTGGTACAATTGCAGATAGTCTCTGAGTAGTTGGTAGGGTTTTTCTGAAGTCTTATTTGAAGTACTGGCCAAAACATTGTAAGAAGGCGCACCATCTCACCTAGCTAAGTTGGAAACATCTTGAGCAATTTGTAACCCCAAACGGATCTTAAAGTCATGCTATCAGTATTATGACATATTATCAACCATGTAGAATTGTGGCTGTGGGGATCCATCTTCTTCCTGGAAACTTCAAAGATTACAGCAGGAATATTTATTGTTCACTGTGGAAAACTTAAGCATTATTCATACAGACATATGTTCAATGAAAGGTACCATAGAGACAATAATTGATATGGGGAGAAGTAATAGTTTGAAAGCATAGTTTTGATCATAGTAGTCCCTAAATTTTATTTTTCTTCTATCCCAATCTAGGTGGATCCTGATATGAGAAATTCTGATTTTTTTAACAACATTATTGAGCTTAGAGAAGGATAGCCACTGTTCAATTCCAAAGCCAGTTTTGATTTTTAATAAATGGTGACTGCTATTATATGCATGTCAATAAGATATTACCCTGCAGAGGACATTGATATCATAAGTCAGATTTCCTTTTGCTTAGTGTTTGTTTCTGCATAGTTATCTTTTCTTCTTTACGTATCTAGAATTCCAAGGTCTCTTGACTTTTCAAAGATGGATATTTTCCTCTATGCTAAGAACAGAACTCTCTACAGAATGAGCCTCTACAATATAGAATTCCATTGCCTTTCCTATTGACTAAAGGAAGACATTTTAAAGTTATTGATTTAAAAGATTGTTTCTTCAGTATATTTTTACAAAAATGACAGAGAAAATTTGCCTTCACAGTACCTACTTATAATAATTCTCAGCATACTAAAATATATCAATGGAGGGTCCTCACACAGGACATGTTAAATAGCCTCACCCTGTGCCAATAGTTTGTAAGTCAGCCATTGGAATTAGTATATAAGCAATTTTCTGAATCTGTAATTTGCCATTACATGGATGACATTTTACTATTTATTCAAATATACATACTTTAGAAAGAATGTTTAAAGAAATAAAGAAAGTTTTGTCCAGTTGGAGATTGCAAATTGCTCCTGAAAAAATAAAATGAGGAGATTCTATCACTTATCTAGGTTATAACATAGGCTTAGAGAAAATTAGAACACAAAGGCATAAATTTAGAGTGATTGATTGCAGACTCTTAATGACTTCCAAAGATTGCTAGGATAATACCTGATCAAATAATTCATTTAAACAAAACCAAAGATGGTGGCAAAGACTTTAATATTCTCGTGAATCAACAGCTGAAGCTGAAAAAGAATTGACTTTAATTGAAGAGAAATTACAGGAGACATATGGATTGTGTGGATTTGAATCTTAGCTGTATTCTGGTCATATTACCCTCCAAATATTCCCTTACAGGAATTTTAATTCAGAGGGAAGATATTATCTCAGAATGGATCTTTTTACCACATAAACTAAATAAAAAATAAGATCTTATGTGGAAAAGATCTTTGAATTAATTATAAAAAGGAAAATTAAAAATTTGCCAATTAGCAGGAACTGATCCAGCAGAAATCACAGTATCTTTTTCTAATGATGAAATAAAAAAAATATTGGAGGACAATGAACCCTGGCAAAGAACATGTACTGATTTGGGGGAAGTGATTAATAACAACTATCCCAAAAGCAATAGAATTAACCTTATAAAGATAGCTAATTTGATTTTTTCTCACATTATATGTGACACACCCATAACTGGAATCTGTACATTCTATACCAGTTAAAATAAATCACAAAAGGCATGTTACATATTAGTAGATTTAAGCAAAGTAGAAGAAAGACCTTATAATTATATCCAAAGGGCAGAATTATATACTATTCTCATGGTACTAAAAGATTTTAAAGAACCTATCATTATATTTGCTAATTTACAATATGCAGAAAGAGTTGTCTTGCATATTAAACTTCTAAATTTATACCAGATAATACAGAATTGACTTTATTATTTATTCAGGTTCAAGATATAATGAGGAATAGGCATTGTCCCATATATGTAACACATATCCAATTTCATACTGGTCTTCCAGGTCCTCTACCACAACATAATGCAGAAATTGATCAATTATTGTTTGGAAATGTACTTAAGGCCTCAGAATTTCATAAAAACATCATGCCAATAGCAAAAGTTATAAAAGGACTTTTCTATTACATGGCAACAAGCTAAGAAGGCTATAAAGAGATGTTCTACTTGTTCTTTATATAATCAAACACTATTACCTGTAGGAAGTAACTCAAAGGGTACTCAAAGGAATGAAATCTGGCAGATGGATGTGTTCCACTTTGTAGAATTTGGAAATTAACACCACACCATTGACACTTATTCAGGTTTTCAATGGGCAAATGTTTTGAGTTTAGAAAAGGCTGATTTGGTAATCAAACAGTTAATAGACATTATTGCCATCATGGGTATACCTGCACAAATAAAGGCAGACAGTGTTCCAGCATACGTCTTTAGGAAAATGAAACAGTTTTTTCTTAGAACATAAAGCCTATTACAGGTATATCACATCATCCTACAGGTCAGGCTGTTATAGAAAGATCAAATCTAACAAAGAGAAATGGATGAAAAATGCCCCCAGAAATAGATTTTTATAAAGCTTTATTAACCTTGAATTTATTTAATGCTAATGAGAAAGGAACAATGGCAGCAGAGAGACACTGTATCATAGAAAAAACTTCTGAATTAGATCAGAAAGTATATTTTAAGGATGTGTTGACCTCAGAATGGAAAGCAGGGGATGTGCTATGTTGAGAGAGGGGTTTTAGTCTTGTTTCCACAGGAGAAGAGAAGCTGTGGATTCCATCAAAATTAATAAAGATTTGGTTTGAAAAGGAGAAACGTCTTGATAAAGAGAAGTGACAGCTCATTCAAAGAGGTGACAGTCTTACAGGTTGTATGGAAACCTCATTAAGTGTTGGGGCAGGGTTCTGTTCTGGTCTTTGCAGGTAAATATCCAACTTCAAAAAGTCAAGAGACCTTGAACAACTAATGCTTAAAAAGGAAAAGGTAGCTATCCAGAAAGAATCACCAAGCAAAAATAAATCTGACTTAAAAATATCAATATCCTCTGCTGAGTAATATCTTATTGACATATATATGTATATAATATTAATCACTACTTATTAAAATCAAAGCTGGCTTTTGAGAGGTAATAATAACATGTAAGTAGCTAAAACACTTGGTAAGACATCTCTGACTCTGAGAGGTACTGTCAATGCTAGACCCTTTGTCTGTACCTTCTCTCCTTGCTTATGAATTCTGACAAGTTTTCTCAATCAATTCAAATCTTTTATCACTGTCTTTTGTAAAGCCTGAATCTTTCGACCTGTGAATATTTCTAATAATCTCATCAACCCAATTAATGTCTGGTTCTCATTCTGCACATGTGATTGCAAGGTTTTAAATTTTTCAATTAATGATATCTTCTCATCCTTAGATATTATTTGGATGATGTATAGATTGTCTCCCGAAGGGATGTTATATCTGCTAATGTATCATAACTTTTTAAGAGGTTTTCATTGTCAATTTCAACATTAATCCCTTCAGATAATCTTTCAGCATCATTTTGTAAGGTTTCATAACCCATTGACATGAATCAAATTTCGCCTGTCTAATTAAGGTTATCATTTTCAACAATATGAATCCTTTCAGCTAAATATTGTATCATTCCTAAAAGTTTCTCAGTTTTTCTCTGTTACCAAACCATTTCTTTAAGGATATAATATGAAGAACAAAGCTAATTACCACCATGGTCACAAAAATATATGTACCAGGTATATCATATAGCTCTTGTAGAATTCCATCAATAGTAGAAACAAAAATATATAGTATAAACAAAAATCAACAGTAGACACAAAATCTTGGATGGGGATATTGTCTGAAATTATCTTGGGATTGGTTTACAATTTTCAAATTATTTCTTTATTTCTTTATTTATTAATCAAATTAACTTACCTCTGTTATAATTTTCAGAAAATTGTTGTAATAATCTTAATTGGCCAGCAGGTGTCGGAGTTGCAGCAGTAAGGCAGGTTCCAGATCTATCTGTACCTGAATTACCTGAGACTTAGAATTATTAACAAATTTAGTTAATTACTAAGAGCAGCACACCTGCATACAGAGAAGGTTTGAGTTAGGCAAAATATCAAGGAACCCAGAGCTTTCAGGCAGTCATGAGCCACGAGGTTACTGGCCACAGCTCAGGCCAGGCATCTGCGGATCTGAACTGGGAACACAAGCCTATGTTCTAGAAGCAGGGTTAGAGCTGGTGCGCCCAGAGTCAGAGCTTGGCCTGATCAGAGCAGGCCTGGTAGAAGCAAAAGATGCTGCGGAGAACATGCCACAGAAAGCCATTAGCAGCAGTAAATCAGTCACTTAGTAGATGGGACCAAGCACGAGGGTGCGGGTGACAGGAAATTGCCAGGTCGCTGTGGCAGGCCAGTCGAATCAAGCTTTGTGCAGCTGCCCAGAGGAGTAGTTCAGCTGCATGAGGTGGAAGGAGGCCGTGGGGGTCTGAGCAAGGGGCCCAGCAATGGAGTGGACTTAGGCCACATGGGTGCCAATTTGTTGGCACAAGAAAGAGCTCCACCATAGCCCAGAATGGAGTATAACAAAGGTTTCTTTATTTAGGAGTAAACACACAGACAGAGTAGTGATCTGCAGTCCTCCACCTGCGCTGGGAACTGGAACTGAATCCAGCAGCCAAGATGCTCACACATGTTTGCAGCCTGCATTTATAGCACGTGAGACCATGCTCAATGGGGGCAGGTATCTTGAAGGCAATTAGCTGAAGGAGTTCCCACAACACAAAAAGATTATCCCCCTATCATTAAGTAGGCTTCATCACAGAGGGAAAGGGATAGTTCAATGTACATAAGTTGATAAATTTAAACAAACTGAAAACAAACCAAAAAAAAAAAACAAAGCAAAACAACAACAACGAAAAAAAAAACCCACATGATCATCTCAGTTGTAAAAAAAAAAAAGCCTTTTACAAAATCTAACACCCCTGCATGATGACAGTCCTAGAGAGACTAATGATATAATGGACATAATCTAACATAATAAGGGTCAATTACAGCAAGTCCATAGTCAACATTAACCTAAATGGAGAGAAACTAAAAACACTAAAATCAAAAACAAGACAAAGTTGTCCACTCTCTCCATACCTATTCAATATAATACTTGAAGTCTTATCTACAGCAATATGACAATTGAAGGAGATCAAGGGGATACAAAAGGGAAGGGAAGAAATCAAAATATCTTTATTGGTAAATGACTGATAATGTATATAAATGACCCAATTAATTCCACCAGGAAACTCCTACAGTTTAGAAGCAATTTAAACAAAATAATAGAATACAAACTCGATACTCAAAAATCAGCATATTTCTTATATAAAAAGACAATAAAACTCAGAAGAAATCAGAGAAACAATATTTTTCACAATAACATCTAACCAAACAAGGGGAAGTCTTGCACAATAAAAACTTTTGGACACTGAAGAAGGAAACTGAAGAAGATATCAGAAGATAGAAAATTCTCCCTTGCCCATGATGGATAGGATTAATATACTGAAAATGGCAATCCTGCCAAAACCAATCTCTGTAGATTCAGTGTAATCCCTACCAAAATTCAAAATTCTTCACACAGCTTGAAAAGACAATTTTCAGCTTAATACGGAAACACAAATACCTTTGATATTCAGATCAATTTATAATCAAGATGTAACTATCCCCAACTTCAAACTGTGCTACAGAGCAATAGAAATAAAAATAACATGGTATTGATAAAATTAAACCAGATATGTTGATCAATGGAATTGAAATAGAGATTATATCTAGATACCAGCAGCTCCTTTTTTTTGATAAAGAAGCCAGAAATACACAGAAAAAATTCAGCATCTTCAACAAATCGTGCTGGTTAAACTAGATGACTGCAAGTAAAGGGATACAAATGTATCCATTCTTATCACTCTTAATAAAACCCAACTCAAATGTGTTAAAATCCTCAGTATGAAACCAGAAACACCAAATCTTATAGAAGAGAAATTATGAACATATATAACATTTATATAACATGTATATATATGAATATGTGTGTGTTTGTGTATATATACATTAATGAAAATGTGTGTGTGTGTGTGTGTGTATAAATGAAGGTGATCTTAATGAAATTGCCAAATAATGAGGCAGACAGAGCCCCTAATTGAACATCTCTCATCACCAATTTAAATTTCCAGTTCTGGGAATGAATTAAATCTAATTGAGATGTTGGCCACTGGAGCTCCGTAGGAGCGCCCGAACAACCTAGGTTATTGCCAATACTTGTTGGTTACTCTACATAAACTGACAGTAAGGTCCTCTTGCAGAGGACAAATACACAACTCTTTGAACATGGAGAAATGTAGACAGAGGCTGTTCGTTTGTTTTCTAGCTACTCATACCTGAATAATCACACAGAAACTGTATTAATTACAACGCTGTACATCGAATGATTCAGGCATATTTCTATCTAGCTCTTAAATATTGAATTAACCCATTTCTATTAATCTGTGTGTTGTCACAAGTGTGTGGTTTACTAGGTAAGGTTCTGGCTGGTGTCTTTCTCCTTCGACAGATACATGAGGTCTCTTTGACTCTGCCCACTTTCTATATCTCAGTTCAGATTTCCCACCTGACTTTTCTCTGCTAAGCCATTGACTGAAACAGCTTCATTCAGTAACCAATGTTAATAAGACATATTCACAGCATACAGAGGGGACTCCCACATCAGAAAAGTTAAGTTGTTGCCTATCTGGAATCTTCATCCTTAATGATATTTCAAGATACTGAACGCTGCACTGCATGCTACCAAAGGAGGAAGATAAATACCAGCTCAGTCACAAACCCTTCTTTCTATAATGGTGACTTGTCCACAGTATGTGCTAGTTCAGTAGTGACGCAAAATTTGTGGGAGTCACCAACCACAATCTGAATGAAATTAAAGCCCTCTTCATAAGAAGGAAACTGTGCCTAACACTGCTAAGATGGTCAAGAACCTGAGACTAGATATGCCAGGGACCTAGAGAAAAACTAAATATTACTGTCCTGATAAAAGAACATAGCAACAAAATGACTCCTAATGTCATTCTGTTAATTTCATAGAACAGTGTATTGCTCAGCAATCATCAAAGAAACTTCCTCCTGCAGTAGATAGGAATAAATACAGAGTCCCACAGCTAGACAATGTACAGATACTAGAAGCACTAAATGGGATGCCACCACCGATTTTATACCCTCAGAGCTTAGGAAACCCTGTGGAAGAGAGGCAGAAAGATTATTAAGAGCTAGAGGAAATGGAGACCACTAAGGAAATGAGGCCTTCTAAAAACAGCAGGGCAAATGTACACATGAACTTACAAAAACTATGTTAGTATGTACAGAGCCTGCCCTGGTCTATACCTGATGAAATCTCAGTACTGAGAGAGAAAGTGGTCACATGTCCACATCCCTACACCAGATTATGATTTATAACCACTAATGAACAAAACATTAGCTTTCTAATAGACTTTCACTGGATTTACAAACACTCTTAAGGTTATGGCTCATGCCCATCAGTAGAGGACCAACACAAAAAGAGCTCACCAGTATTTTGGAAAATTTTTGGTGTCATAGTGCTTTGTCTGTGCATCCTTCCTACCCCCTTTTTACTTTTTATACTTACTCCACAGTTCTTTTGCTACTATATTATGGTTTCTGATTTTGTGCCATTAGGAAATTTATGTGGGTGTCAAGGGTATATGTATATATTTACATGCATTTCTTGTGCCTTTCTTTGGTTCTTTGTTACTCTGTTCAGTTGTTTGTTCTATCATATTCATTTTTGTTTGTTTTATTTTATGTTACTTTATTACTTTTTCTTGTATGACAGCTTTCTAATAAGAGAGAAAGAAAGGATTTGAATTTGAGTAGGTAAGGAGGATCTAGGAGGAATTGCATTTTGGAAACCTATTTTTTATTAAAAATTTCCACCTCCTCCCCTCCTTTCATTTTCCTCCCCCTCCCCCAGGCCCCCTCCCCTCCCTCTCCAGTCCAAAGAGCAGACAGGGTTTCCTGCCCTGTGGGAAGTCCAAGGTCCTCCCCCCTCCA
>LOEQ01001983.1:0-52402 GCA_001685075.1 Bramus lutescens | reverse complement strand
AATGTACACTATCATATCATCTGCAAATAACAAAAGTTTGACTTCTTCCTTCCCAATTCAAATCCCCTTGACCTCCTTATGTTGTCTTATAGCTATTGCTAGAACTTCAAGAACTATGTTGAAGAGATATGGTGAAAATAGACAGCCTTGTCTTGTTCTTGATTTTAGTGGAATGCTTTGAGTTTCTCTCCATTTAATTTGATGTTAGCTGTTGGCTTGCTATACATTGCTTTTTTATTATATTTACGTATGATCCTTGTATTTGTAACCTCTCCAAAACCCTTATCATAAAGGGGTGTTGAATTTTCTCAAATGCTTTTTCTGCACCTAATTAAATAATCATATTGTTTTTCTTTCAGTTAATTTATATGATTAATTACATTGATAGATTTTTGTATGTTGAACCAACCCTGCATCTCATAAAAAATATGAAAATGAAACAAAATTTTACACAATTAAAACCCTATTCTCTCTCTCTTTCTCCAACTGTCCCCAGGCCCACTCTTTTACTTCCCACATTTTTTTTGCATTCTTTTTCTTTGCCCCATCATGCCAATTTTTGGAGGCCTAATATTTTTGAAAATGCTTTAAGGATACTTCACATTTTCCTGATACAATCTGTTGTGGGACATTCTTTACAAATATCGATTGTATTTTTATTTTGATTTCTACATGGTGATCTCTGAGGTACAGTAGTTAATTTCTTTGATATCAAATAGATCCATTCTTTTCTTCCGTTGCTTGTAATTCTGGTATCAAATCTAAGAAGACGGGTGTTGTACTCTGTGTACATACTTGGTTACACGGGATTCTCTGGCCATTTAGGAAGTGGAATGCAAATTCCTGTGAAAGGATCTCACTGATGACTCAAGCAGTTTCTTGTCAGTCTTCAAACCTTCATTTGTACCATCCTTAGTGTTGAGCAAAAGGTCTCTGCTGGAGTGAAACCATCCAAATGGCAAATGTGGTCTGTGCATCTGAACTTCCTGGTGTGCCTGATGCTTCCTCCCTGACTGCCTTCCTCCAGAAATCTGAATGGTCATAGCACTCAGTATTAGTATTTAAGCCTTTTCCTTGTTAAGAATGCGTGTGTGTATAGATGATATATGTTTATGTATCAGTTCACATGCACATAGCAAGTGTTCACAGTACCTTTACTTTCTCTACTTCTATTTATTTTGTCCTGAAGGGTCTCTAGTTATACTGACTTTGCTAGAAAAATCAAATAATTTATCAAGAGAATTAGATTGTAATTTTACAGTTCTTGGCCTGGAAGTTACTTGGGAATATACAAATAAATTCCGAGGGATCTTATTCTATGTCCCTCATTCAGCAAGAATACATGCCTTTGACAGGGGAGGCAAGCCCACTGCAAGAGTAAGTTCAGAGAAATCAACCAGTCTGGTTTTAGTCTGTCAAGTACAGTAGCTCATTTTATGTCTGTCCAGAGTGTAGGCAATACTGTCCTCTCACTTTTTTGTCTTCAGTTTGGCAGCTGTACAGCTTCAGCCTCTTGCTATCCTGATCATTTCATCAATGGTTTCCAGAAAGAGACATCCCAAAGTCAACCACTTGAGTTAGGGCATCAATTCTTATCTACCCATATGCCCAATTCACCAACTCTGACACATTTATGAATGAACTCAGCATATTGTATCATAATAACTATCAGTGCCTAACAAACAGCAACCTGCCTGCTAGTGATATAAGTTCAAGGTTCCATGTTATGACCTATATGTAAAGACATACACTGCTATGAATTGTGAGAGTTTGGCTGCATGGAGACAGTCTCTGAAGCATCAATTTGGGATGAGAATGTAATCAGGAATGTTTTCTGAACCAACGCTAAGAAGGAAGGGCACTGGGAAACAATGTTAACTGTCTCCCATAGCACAGGCTCCAAATGTGCTGTGGGATGATCTGTTTCTGACGACTTACTTTAAAGTTGTCTGAAGTTTGTGCCACATTTTAATGTGTCAAGGTTTGCAGATCATTATCAAGTATATTTAGAATGGAGGTTGCCTTTAAGAAGGAACTCTTTTACTGGAGAAAACAACAACTTTTAACCAAAATAAAACTGTATGGAACTTACCAATGAATAATCATCAGTCTATAAGAGGTTTCGAGAAGGAACGTCCTTCCTAATTTCAAAAGGAAGGAAGGACAGGCACCATGAATTCTGGTCTAGCATGTCATTATCCACCCAATGCTAGAGTTCAAATTCTGATTCTTCTTTTTCTCACTCATATGATATCCCTCAGCATCTGTTCGTGAGACTTCCAAAGTATATCCAGAAATTGCTCTTTTCTCACTATTTCCACTGTGAAAATCTGTATGCAAACTACCATTTTTCTACACATGGATTCTAACATCTTCTCACAATGCCTTCAGTCCTTTATACTCCATTTTCCTCACAACAGATCATCTTCTGAAAATAAAGTGTGTCACATCTAAAATACTTCCTGTTCTTTTGCACTGTAGGCAATATAATGTTCTGTTTATCATGATAACTCTAACCACGGCTGACATTTTTGCAGCTCAGAGGCTGCATTGTACTCATTATCACATAGAGTCCTACAGTAGCTCTTTCCAGATAATACTATTGACATTGTTTTACAGAGAAAAGACCCATTCTTAGTGAGATTAAGCCACCAGAACAAGGGGATACCACTGGCAAGAGAATTTTTGGTTTGAACTTAAAACCATCTGCTTTCAAATCTAACAAAGCTCTGAGTTCCATTGTTAACAAGTATACTTTGTACAATCCTAAACTGGCCTCATTTTGAACAACTATCACCTTGGAATCTCCAAAAGCCTTTTACCCAAAAAATCTTTACCATAAAACAACTCATGGTATTTTCTAGAAGCATAAAGTCATTTATAATTAGGAGTTGATTTTGTATTTTTTCCTAATACACTGTTTGGAAAGTGATTGGGTGAGAATATAAATTCAAATGGGGAAAAATAAAGTATAGAGTTCTCAATTGAATGACAAAATAGCCTTATTAACCAGTTCTGAGATTAGGAATGGAACTATGTCTTCAATTTATATCTAAAGACACCCATTACTATATTGTCCTTTCTCTCCTCACAGAGGATTTTCTTCATGGCAACATTGCAAGCATTTTTTTTCAGCCAAATGTTAAGAATGGTGTTTTCATAAGGAGTAAAAGAGACTGGTCCTCCGTGAGAAGCAGTATGTGCTCAATGCTGGCTAATTTGGAACATGGTCAGCAACCTGGACTAGTGAGTTGGCAGAACATCTTGAAAGTGCTACATTTCACAATAAAACATGATGCTCAAACCTGATGTGATAGCATACTCCATTAATCCCAGCACTCAGGAGGCAAAGGCAGACCAATCTCTGTGAGTTTAGGGCCTACCTGCTCTACATAATGAGTTTTAGACCAGTCAGAGATACACAGTGAAACCTTTTCTCAAAACAAAAAGAAAACCAGAAACCAAAACAGAAATAAGATAAATTTAATGACTCTGTGTGAACGATAAGTTTGGTAATAAATTTTTACATCCACATTAAATTGAATCCAGATGTCTAAACACTGGCCCCTGTGGTTCTTTCATGAAATAAGAGCAAAGAATCCACACTGCTCGATACTTTTCCTCTGTTCAGTGAAATTGTTGCAAAGTTGGATGTAAAATAATATAACAATGTCAGAAGAGCTGCTAGCTAATATGAAATGACTATGGATTTCCCTGTTGGTTGTATCCATACGACTATAACTCCAGTAGGCGTATCTTAGAGTAAACATACCCCAAGAGGTAATATTTTCTTCACCCTGTAATTAAAAGAACAGTCTAAAAGAAGCATCTCCATGAATATACTGCTTCCTACTGATACTGATGTTGCTTTTGTCAGCATGGAGAGGGCATCTACAGAAGCCACTTTCTTGTTCTTTATTGAAAGAATAAAAGACATCCCCCAGCTGTATTTTCCAGTTCTATCAGAAAAGGGACCCTACAAAAATGAACAAAACTAAGAAGGGAACCTGTTCGTTTTGGGAAGATTTTGAAATGATTCGAAGGTTAAAGAAAATAAGAAAATGTAGCAGGAAAGGCTTGTATGTTGTAACATTCCTACTTCATAGTTCTGTTGATAATGCGATCTATTACATAAGTAACAAGCAGTATTTTTGTAAGTCTCACTGAAAAGAAAACTTCAAACTCGTGATTGTATTTGGCTATGTTAAGTTTTTGAGGAATTGTGAACTAGTAGAGTAATAAAACACACCCCTACTGAATATGTCAAGAAGTGTGAAATATTGGTACTTGTATCAAGCAACACAACACTCTATCTTCTTCTAAGGGATTTCATGGTTTTCATTGTTATGGCTGTCAAATTTCTCATAAATTTCTTCTTTTAAGCTGTAGAATAGCATTTGGTCAGAGTTATTTGTTTTTAAATAAATGTGCTATATTTACAAAGAAATATGTAGCATAAAGATCAAACCTGTGATTGGTAATAAGCATAAAGAAATATGTAAAACTTTTTAGTTAGTGGGAAAAAATGTCCCAAATTGAGAACTGAGGATGCTTCTGAGAGTAACAATAGTATCTACTAATATGTATTTAATTTGTGGCAAGTACTCTTTTGGTATTATTTTCTGTTTGATATTAATCAATTATCACCCAATGGCATTTTTATTTTACAGATTAGGGACACGGATAATAGAAGGGCCGAGACATCTCACTGAAGAGCAGCTGATCTTTTAAATATAATTATTGGGATTCAAACCTAGGTCATTTCAGGAATCTACTCTATTTACAACTCTATTAAGTTGTCTTTCAGCTTTCTTCTTGCTGATGAACATAGTCAATCTCTTATTATTCTTCAAACTATTCCAATGATTCAGTACCTGCCATCACTATGAAGTTGTTTCCAGGATTCACTAAACTAATATATTTAAAAGCACTTTAAAAGATAATGTGCTCTTCAAATGAAATGTTATGTTATCACATCTTTTTACAATGGTTAATTACACAAAGCAATGGCCCATTAAATGGTCAGCAGTGAATGTATTTGGTATTCCAATCAACTGAACCACAATAATAAGGGTTTCTTCTAGTTGTGTACTCTTAATTCTCAGAATTCAGAAGCCAAGTCAGTGCCTCTGAACACAGTTATTTGGAGATGCATAGTATATTTCTGGAAAGGGGAGGAACTGCTTTAATTGTTTGCACATGCAGGCATTGTCTCAAATATGATTTTGCTATTTCAGAGATTCCCTTGTCATAACTATCAAAATGACACAAGCAGTGCTTTTTTGTAATCTCCATATTTGACGCATGAAAGAAGACTTAATTCCTGTTTGAATAAACAACATAATAAGGTTACTGAGATTAGAGACCATTACTATATAAAATTATGTCTAAGTGGCAGATATAATTAACATTGGATTGTAATTACACTAATTACAAGTCACATTAAGACACTCCAGTAATGACAAAGTGAGAACCCTATAATTGAATGGAATAAGTAGGGAAACATGCTGCTCACACTAATTACCTAAATGAGCTAATACGTCTTCAGAGTGACAGTCATGTTCAATGTTATTACGCAGACAAGGCAGTTGAGTGAGGTATTTTTATTTATTTATTAATTTTTGCTAATTTTCTTCTTTTATACTTTCCAGAATCTATTTCAAGTCATCAGCAGCTTTGGAATTTTTCTCTTGAGCCAAGGAAAACCAAATCTGTAATTAGCGCTTTCTCTCAGTTGTTAAAGGCAAGCATATTTTGTGATCACAGATCAGGTGACAATCTAGTTTTGGTGTCAGGAGGACATCAAGCAGTGCCCTCAGCAACTTTGGACATTCCCTTCTTTGGCTTTGCAGCATATCAAACCCAGCAACTCTACCTAACCTTGGAGCTTTCAGCACTGAAAATTAACATGTTGTAGGTTCTGAAGTATAAAACATGTCTTGCAGCAGCCTGGCTCCAGCAGGCCCTAGTGAGCTATAAAAGCTGAATTATTCAAGACAATTAGTGAGAGTATCATGCTGGAACCCATGTTTCGGATCAAGCTCTTAAGTGAGAATCTAAACTAATAGTGGAGTATGAATCATGTGCCTACAAAGACTGTTTATAGTTTTTGTGTCTTTTCCATCCTTATATTACCTTTCCATTGTCTCCAACTGTCTCGGGGCACTGCTTGGGTGAGAAAGGAATTAACAGAACAGACTGCAGCTATTTAAAACCTTTCCTCAAACAGAAGGGAGGTAAATCAGAATGTAGAAAACAGAATTGATGGTTATAAGACGATAAGCAATGCTGAGAGTAGCTTTTCTCTCTTTTGTGTTGGTGAAGAAAATGTTAGTTAGCACAGCTGTGGAACAGTTCTATTTAGGCCCCTTTCTTCTTGGATTATGTAAATGGAATTTTCTTATCTTTGTCTAGAAACTATCATTTTTTTCCTGTAAGAAATCAGTCATTTGGGTTCTATGAAATATGAAGCAGTATACCAAATGTGCAAGGTTCATTAAAAAATGAATGCTTTATTTATCCTAAAGTGGCCTTTTGGCCTTCCTGTTTGTTTTTGGCATGAAACTTAAGAAATACTTACCTTGTTTTCATGAAGAACTCCACATCCACTGTTATATAATTCCTACAATTCATCATACTCTCATTGAAAATAGACTTAGTGTTGAATCTGAATTAGGGTTATACTCAATTAATCCTGTAGTTGTACAAATTCATATAATCAAACATTAGGCACCTAAATAAGAAGACAGTGATCAAAATAAATAGCAAGAGTGCAGCTTCCTCCTAATGCCCATGCAAATCAGAGGCAAATAGAGCTTGGTTTGCCTATCAGTGTTAAGGAGAGGGGTGGTTTATATTTGTCCTTAGCACCATGCTAATGATCTATTGATGATTGTACAAGTTACTTATTATCTCTCCTTTGACATGATGGCAGGTGCAGTTATTACTAGAAACTTATTTAGACTCTTTGTTACTTAAGCAGCCGAGTGCTGTGTTCTATGTCATTACCTCCTGGTAAATTAGCCAACTTGCGAGAATAATCAGAAACCTCAGACCAGGGTTGGCAAACTTTTTGTGGAAACAGCCTGATAGTAAATACTTAAGATTTTCTGAATCACATATGATTCTTGTCATATATTTTATCACAGCCCTTAAAATTCAAAACACCAATATATATGCATGTCTGTGCACGCACACAAGCACACACACACACACACACACACAAGTGTACATATACAGTTAATATTGAAGACTGTATACTTTCAGGCCAAGGCAGAATTTGGCTCACAGGCAGTTGCTTCTCAGACTCAGAATTTCACTATTGTAAATGAACATATTTTGTAGAGAATAATGTTGTTTATTAACAACTAATTTAAAGCTACTTAAATCAACTCTGCTTACAACACTGAAATACAAAGGGTAGACCATAGATAGCCAAAGTTACATAAATGCTTCTTCTATTTGCAATTGAATAAATTATTATACTGCTGGCTTTCAAGTTTGAGCAGAAAAGTGTCTCCTATGTAGACAACAAGAAGCAACCTGTAGTGGAGCTAAGGTTGCAGTCTGGCTAGGTAAAAAAGGGATATAGGTGGAAGGAAGAGGAAGGAATTGATTGCTTTGAGGATATTAATCAGTTAAGTAATTATGTTAAAGATTTAATGATCCTGAAATAAATATTATAAAGACAAAAATTATGAAAACAACAAACCCTGTGTTTTTTCAGTATACACACACACACACACACATACACACATACACACACACAAAATTGAAATTCTGGTGTGTTCACATATTTCTATGTACGTTTCCCAGGATCTCCAGAGTCCACAAAGTGCTCAGATCCTCACTGTTATTCCTTCAGAGCAAACCAGGAATTCCCGAACAAACAATTTAAAAAATGATGCAAGGGACACCTACCTCATATTCCTTGTTTGTCTGAGAAACAAGAGAAAGTTGGGAGAATGTAGAAAAGCTCCAGAAATCATTTTTTTTAAATAATGGGATGGTTTTAGGAGTGTGGACTTGGGTTGGTTATTATCTGCATGGGCTTGAAAGACCTTAATTTGTCTTGAGGAAGAAGTAACTGGAGGAGTGTGTGGAGAGAACAATGTTAGATATGGGAAACATGTTCATTATTAAAGATGGTTGACTACCTATGGGGAGAGTCCTTCACATGTTCACTTTCTTAGCAAACATTGAAGAAGAGCCCTGAGATATACTGCCAAGTCCCATTCCAGCAACCATGGATGTGGGGGTCCAGACCTGCCAAGCACCTCTGCCTTCTCATGCCCCATGGCATGCTCTGTCTTTAGTGAATTCTCTTGTGGAAATAGATATATGCAGTTCTCTGAAAGATGGATTAAGGCTGAAGCCAGTTGAATTTCACCGGATCACAAAGATGTCAGTGCAGGATTCTCCCTAGACTATATATCTATCTAATAGATATAGATATAGATATAGATATAGATATAGATATAGATAATATATTTAAAAATTTCAACACCCAAGATATTATTTCCATATGTGAGAACTCTTTACTCAGACTTCAACTCTTATAAGAACTATTGTTCAATATATTGTGCTTCAAAGTGTCCTGTGTGAACTTTTGCTAAAAGATTTCCTTGTAATAAATCTAACTTAATTGTAGAAAATTTGCAAATAAATTAACTTGTACTCAACATGCATCTACTTGATGCTAAATCATTTTAATTTCCTTGTGCGTATGTGAGGGGTTGTATGTGTATGCTTGTGGGCGTGCTCACTCATGTACGCTCCTGTGGAGTTCAGAGGTCAAAGTCCTGTATATTCCTATTATTTCCCACCTTATCTTTTTGAGGTATGATCTCTCTGGGACCCTTCATGTTTGTGCAGCAAATACTTTTTGCACTTAGCCATCCCATCAATTTCTGGTACTTTTCAAATTTCTTTTTTGAGACAATTTCTCATGCTCTATTTCAGTATGTCATGGAACTCAGTGTGTAGCTTGGGCTGGTCTCTAAATTCTGACAATCTTCCTGCCTCAACCTCCTCCAACAAACATGAGCCAGCATTCTCATTTGAAAAACACAGTTTAGCAAGTCCCTTTATCTCTGATGAATAAATGAAGATCCACCTGAGATCTCATGTTTGTGTTCCCTTTTCTCCTATTTGCAACACATCTTGGTGCAATTGTTGATGTCTTCCTCTATGGTCTCAGCCTTCTCCCTGTTCCCAAAGTAATTCAAACCAGAAAAACTGTCAAAAAATTCAGTTTCCATTGATTGAGGCCAGAATCAAGATCCTTAGATGAGCAGTACCTTAAGTGGTGATGGCTGGGCTCCTGTGCTGATCCTCCAACACTTCAAGCTTCTACTGAGAAATCTATGAAAAAGCCCCAGCTGCCTTCACTCCAGGTTCATCCTTGCTCAACTTTGTGACTCTCTACTGTCTCTCCTCTGGCTCTATTCAATGCTTGGATGTTTGGCGTTGTTCCAGCTCTTAGAGTCTTATGGTTGGAAAAAAAATTTATTTTTCTCTCTCCAATGTTACTGGTTTCCAAGTAAAAAAAGGATTCTTGACCTTTATATAATCCTGACTGGTAGTGAGGACACTACCATTTGTGGATAAATGTTTTAAACCATGACTTCTTAGGGCTGTAGGTGTATCTCACTTAGTAAGTAATAGCATAGCATGCATGCAGCCCTGGACTCTTATCTACAAGAAGACATGAAATTCATGGGATGTTTCACACAATCCCAGAACTTGAGAGGTACAGTTTAGGCAGATGAGAAATTTAGATCATTACTGGTTACCCAGTGAGCTTAAAGCCTACATGGTAACTTGTCTCAAAACAAAATTAAATAAAATTTTCCTCCTATGAAAGTAGAATATTTTTGAAATGCAATGCAAGAAGACTGTGGAGTTGCATGCAGATGTTCAGTTCTTCTACCCTCCCCATAATTGATCCTTCTTAATCTTTAATCTCCTATGCCCACTTTTCTTAACCTTCATTTCATCTTGACACCTACTGAGTGATACTGGCAGCTTTAGATGAATCAGTAATCACAGTCTTCCTCGGTCACAGTTCTTGATTTTAAGGCCATATAACCTCCCATCAATCAAGCATTGCTAGAAACAGATTTTCACCTGAAATTCTGATTAGAAAATCTACGAAGATGTTTCATAGATGAAATCCCCTTCTAGTACTCTAAATACAGTTAATAGCAGAGTGCTAATGTTGATGACTTACTTTTTGATACCAATGCTGGGCAAGTCAGGTAAGTTCTCTGAGAGTGGTTGGCATAGTATAAGGTTAATGTATAGAGTGCAGGAAATAATAAATCATACATCTTGTTAAGAACTGGGAAAAAACCTTTTACTCAGTGACTGTATAAGAGTGATACATATTAATAAAAACTCAGAGACAGATATTGGGGTTCAACCTGAAGATCAGAAAAGCAAAGCAGCCACTGACTCTTACCTCAACTTCAGTATGCAAATGGTGATCCTGCCTTCAGAAAAACCTCAAAATGAGACTGAGAGCTGTCTCTTCCTGTTTTATAATCCTCTTTAGTTATAGGACTAAGGGTGTGCAGGACTACCACATGTTTCTACAGCAAGCTAGTGTGGCTACTGGGAATAAAGGTGTATGCCATTGTGGCTACTGGAATAAAAGGTATGTGTCTTTGATGTCTGATTTGGAAGGCTGGCCAGTGTGCCTGTTTTACTTTTCTAATTTAGGGCAAGCTTTATTTATAAATACAAATGAAATGTCACTCCATGAGAATATTGTACTAAACACTTTGTTTTACTATTTTGAACTCTTAGAATCATTTTGCAAATATATTACATTCTATTTTCTTTTATATGAGGAAATCGGGGATGATATAGTTAAGCAATTTATCTTAGATCATTTAGATCATTATAGAAACAAGAGACAGTTGGAATTCAGTTGCAAGGTTTGGCTGATACTTAAACTTTAACATATTTCACTATGTTCTGCTAGGCACCTTTGATGAGATTTTTTTCCCAAAGAAACAAAGAGACACATTTTTTCTGTGGCATTTCCTGTTTTCCTATTTTAAACATCTTTTTAGTTGTTGAAGAGTTGCCAGGATCAAAAACATAATTTATGTGTTGAACTGCTGCAGGCTGGAAAGAAAAATACATTTCATCACATTCCTTTCTTTAACTCATTCAGTACAGTATTTAAGCAATCTGAATGAAGGGGTAATACAAAGCTTTCAATGAAAAGGAGGGAACATTATATACACTGGGCTTTGGTGGGAAAGAGTACGTGTGTGATTCCTAAGACCCCTAAGATACTGGCATGTATTGTACTTGGCACTTCTGAAAATCATGAAAGGCTAATTTATTTCTTCTGTATCCTAGGGAAAGTAAGCATGATTGAAGTTCATCTCCTTGGGTCACATTTCTGTCCTCCTTAAATTTGAAATTCTAAACCAGCCCTTTTTTTTTTAATCTTATTCTATTGACCTCTTGCTAACATCTTTTACGCTCATACTTACTGTATTTGTGTTTCTGTTTACTATCCCTTTTGCTGGAAAGTAGGTTTCTTTTCTTTCCTTTATTTTTTTTAAGATTTATATATTTATTATGCATATAGCATTCTGTCTGGATGTTTGCTTGCAGGCCAGAAGAGGGCACCAGATTTCATTATGGATGGTTGTGAGCCACCATGTGGTTGCTGGGAATTGAACTCGGGACCTCTGGAAGAGCAGCCCGTGCTCTTAACCTCTGAGCCATCTCTCCAGCCCCTGAAAGTAGGTTTCTTAAAGTCCAGGGCCATGTCATATAAAATTTGGTCATAGTAAGGGTCACGTGAATACTGTTGAATGAATATTACAAAGTTCTAAGGAAGATCCCTTCTCTATTTGTGAAGAAGGTTCTCAAATGCAGCCTCATAAAGTCCTTATAACCATGTAGTGGTCACCAAGAAAGGTATTAACATGTATGGGTTTGTTTTCACTAACATTCCATCTGTATACTTCTCAGAAATTTGATATGCTGCTCTCTCACCAATAAGACATATGGCATCACTGCCCATAAGATGAAAGCAGGATTATGAAAAGTTTAAATGATCAGAGTGGAGAAGCTGCCTCTAACAGAGGGGGGCAGACAACTGAGGTGCCTGTCAAAATTTGTGTTCTATAAATTCAGTTCAGCAGATGTTCTTTTTGTACCCAGTATCATAGTTTGAGGTAGATGTATGCTGTCTCTATAATAATTAAGGTCAGGTGGAGGGTTGGAACCAAACTGTGACCCAACTGAACAAGAGCCATTACCGAATTTTCTAATATCACGAAAGACTGTGTTTCCTAAGGGTTCAAAAGCATGCATGGGTGAAGTATCACATACTTGAACCTGTATTTGAATCTGTCCTTTAAATAATTTTTAGGTTATGGGGAATATATTCATAACAATTCATTGAGGAGTAAAAAGGGTTATATGACCATCTGTACCATATGAGACAAAAACATCTCTGTATTTTTATCTTCTACTATATATTGGGGGACGAGAACAGATTGTGTAGAAATGTATGAAAATGTTATTAGTGGTGATATCCAGGTGGTAAAATCTCAGGTGATATGTAGTTTAATATGAGTGGTTTTAAGTCTTCTCTCATTAATATGAATTATAGAAACCCAAATATTGTAAAAGAGTTGAGGTTCAGCAGGTAGGACAAATAAAAATAAATCAAAAGATGTTATCAATACTTTTGTTTGTTTCTCACACACTGGCATGGACTTTTTGATATTATTTCTATACTGCAGACTTCCATACCTCTTCTGGGTATCTTACAATTCATTCCTGGCTAGCCAAGACTTCAACTCTTCTCAGAGGACTTAGTTTCCGTATCTTTGACATCAAAGTGCTTTTCTTTTTGCTGAGTACTCATTGGTGCCAGACATAGGTCCCTGGGATATGGACAAAAATTCTAGGCAAGAAATTGAAGCAGATATCACAGGAAATTATTTCTTACTTTGTGCTATAAGAATATGTAATAACACATATTACGAACATCAAAATGAAACCCAAAGTCAACTCTCTGGGCATCCACATGTATGGTAGAGGGGGTATTTAGTTTTGGTGAAAACACAAGAAATCAAATATTGAATCTTTCAAAGTGTTTCAAAGATTGAATGGTCTGCTTAAGAACCTGCAATGAGGTTAGGCCTGCAGATTTTCTTGCAACTAGAAAATACAAAGTAGAGTAACCATTCCTCTCAAGTTCGGGTCATCTTACCTGTTACTCTTATCTTTGCAACAGTAGATCACAAAACATAAGGTTATCTTGCTTTCCTATATAATGTTCTATAAAAGTATTATATTTTATTTTGAAATTGAAAAGAATTCAAATGGTGATGTTGATAGCTCACAAAGACCTGATGTGGAAGACTACTTAATATGTCTACTGATAACATTGACAATTCCCCAGTATTGCAAATTTAAAGCAAATGTACAGGTAAAAAGGGACTTTTATAATTACAGGTAATATAAATAGCTATCTAATTGGGCACAGCACGTAACCAGTTCTTATTTGCAGAAAATAAACCAAATCTTTGGAACAAATCATGCTTGTTCCAGATTTAAGTGTTATATTCACATTTAAATAGTAAATGAAAAAAATGCGTTTGAGTCATTTAAGGTGAAATTTTATAAAGAATTTCAAAGAAAGGCAGTCTGGTCTTATTTCTGATACATTTGCATCAAGGTGAGTTTTATATACCTTCTTCATTCAAACAGTGCAATGGAAATGGATGCTGGGATGTGCTGTAGTTAACGCTGTATATTTTTCAAGTTAGTTAAGGGGAATATAAGTTGATTAAAATAAAGATAGTCATGCAACTCTATGACTGAAATTCTGGCAATTTCTCTAAGGTCAGTTGAAAGGAGCTTCCCAGACTTTGCTTTGTGTGATCCTTACCCTCTGTCATGTTGCCCTGTGATGCCATGGAGCAGGCTTCTGGTAAGTCATGTGCAAAATTTTGATTAAGTTTGTTGAAGGAGTGATGTGTTAGGAAGAGAAAAAAGACACCTAATGTTTAACTTATATCATTTTTTACTTTATCTTTGATCTTACCTTAGTTGAATGAACTCTGAATATATGCATGTTTGTGTGTATGTGTGTGTTTAGTGCATGTGTCCATTTTTCTGGCTTGTTATGATCTAAAGCAACAACATAACTAACGGTCTATCTTCAGCTACCCATACTTCAGTGAAGCTGAGTTTATGGAAGCATGTGTTTAATATTTTTAGAAGCTACAAAACTTCAAATAATAATGTCAGCTTTAAATCTATCAAACAATTTCTGATTATCAAAAGAATTAAAACTAAGAAGGATGTCAAATGCCTTTAATATCAGACCTCAGGAGGATGATAGATTTCTGTGAGTTCAAAGGCAGCCTGTTCTACACAACAAATTCCATACCATCTATGGCTACAGAGAGAGCGAGAGAGAGAGCGACAGAGAGAGCGACAGAGAGAGAGAGAGAGAGAGAGGAGAGAAGAAGGAAGGAGAAAGGAATGAAATAGAGAAGAAAGGAAGACAGAGAAAGAAAGAAGAGAGGAAGAAAAAAGAGACACAGGAAGAGAGAAAAAAACCTGTCTGCCATCTATATTTCAAAAAGTAATTGTTAAGTTCACAATGAAAGGATCTTTTGAGAATCATAAAATCATATTTAAATATAAGAAAGTGGTTAAGGTTTTAGTGCTCAAATTAAAAATTGTGTATGTGTGTGTGTACGCATATGTGTATGAATGTGTGCCTGTAGGTGGAAGTACCGCGCAACATCTGAAAGGCAGTTCCCTCCATCAACATTGTTGAAGCATGATCAGTGTTGCTGATTTGTCTTGTTGTGCCCTCTAGGCTTCCAAGCCCCAAGTTCCTGCCGACTGTCTTTCCTGGCTCCCACCAAGACAAGGAAGTTACCTATTCTGCTGCTGTCCTCATGTTTTGTACATAGGTTTGAACTCAGGTCATGAGGCTTGCTTGGCAAGCACTTCTATACATTCAGCCATTTTCCAGGCCTAGAAATTACAGGTTTTAAAGATCAACCTGTTGCATAAATTTTGTATATATAATTTATTACAGTCCTATGTTCATGTGTATAGGATTATCATTTTCTTTCAATGTTTTTGTTGCTCAGTGTGGTGGTATGTGACATTAATGCTAACACTTAGGATTAATGATGCAGAGGTTAATGGACCTTTGAGTTTGAGACTAGCATGTTATACATAGTGATTTCTGAGACACTCTGAACTGCATATTGAGACAGTGTCACAGAACAATACTGATAATGATAATAATTATTATCAAATGATTTGCTTAAGATAAGATTTCATTTTGACACTTGATAATAATTCAAAATTCAATAGTCTAATTAAAATATATATGCTTTATAAAATTACAGTGAACATCTTTAGTTTCAGTTCCCAAATTAAATATTACATGCTTTGATGAGATGGAGGTTATTCTGTTTTGCCAAACAGTTGGGAGATGACAGATCTTATAATTTATGGCATTACCAAATCAAATAAATTGTTCTACCATAAGACAAACACCTTTAGTAAAATATGCCCATTCTGCAAAAGATTGTCAAAATATTCACCATGAATTATCACAGAACTGTTTTGAGATTGTTTTCCTAGTGTGTTATCCCAGTAGTTCCGTTTTCCTTGTAAGGTAAATCTCTGGTCTTTTATTTCTGCAAGGTAAACCCTGTGGAGATTTTGAGACCAATAAAAATGATCAGATACGTGAAAAGTATTTGTGCCATAGAGATTTAGTTAAAATGAGCAATTTTTATTATAAACATGAAATGAATTCATATTGGTAAATACATTCATGTAAAAAGACTTTCACATTTTCAAACAAAAGGATTTTAAACCAAATTCTTGGCTAATACTTGCCCTGTAATAAATCTGTCATTCACCCTAAAATTTTGCAATTTCATGGAATTTTGGAGTCTGCAAATGGGACCTCATTTGGACAGATACTTTCAAATGTTTGCCAGAAAACAAACAGGAAGGAAGCCTGAAAATAATTTGGAAAAGTCAAAAGAGACTTTTCTTCCAAGAATGTGACTGTGAGGCAGGGACGCTCTGCCCCGTGTGGGACTCACAAAGGGTTTTGTGTAAAGGAGCGGGTAATAACTATAAAGTGAATATCAGCACTTCAGAGCACCCCAGAACCACCCAGCTTCTTCTCTCCCTCTCCCCACCCTCCCTCATCCTTAAAGGGAAGAGTTGTATATGTTGCAAGAGAATACTTGATCGTTGCAGAGACAAAATGTTCTGCTTTTCAGCACATTTTAATTCACAGCTGGTGCACAGATTGGCAGCGAGTATATGTTAGTTTTAGCTGTGAATTTTTTCAAGTTGAGGTTGCCTATATTTAGCTCTGAGGAGTTTTAGGACTGCATAAAGTAAATGTTTGAATGAGAAAAATATTGATAGGAGGAAAATACTGCTTAATAGAGGTGTTGATTTTGACCACCCTAATATACACTCATTTTAGAAGAACATATGTAATAGGAGAGATAAAATTGTGGTATTACCGGGAATGAACATTTATCCAATTACTATACACTAGAAAGGAGCCATGTGTTTAACCTGATGTCAAAGAATATTTGATTTATTTGGAGAAAATAATGCTTACGGGGCTCGTTTTGGAAAACAAAGCCTTGCTTTCCAGAGACAGAGAAACTCACATACAACTTGATACATACTTTAAGGCTCTGTTTTTAAATTCATTTCTTAACTTCTAAAGTACTTATTTTACTCTGGACTCAGACTACCTTAAGAGCCAGGATCTTAAGCCACAAAGGAGAAAACTATGTTGGTATATTTTATTTCCCTTTGAGCTGCCTTGTGGTCCATTAGGCAAGCATTTACTGAACATCCAAGTGCCGGGCAGTGTGCTAAGTGCTAAGGATGCTTGTTTGATTCTGACTGGGGTGTCTTTGTGGTTGTCTTGTACTTACGTAGAAGATTATATTTCTTAACTTATACTATTTCCTTGTTCAAGCATCTTTAATTATAGGTTCTTCTAGCAGTTGAAAAGGCACTGGGTGTATAATTTTTGCTCAGATCTCACTTTTATTAAGTCATGATGCACAGAACATGAACTCAAATAGCATAATAGTATATATGAGATTAAATTTTACTTATTTCCCCCAATATTTCCTACACATAAACTGAAAACATGAAATTTTATTCAAGGAGAGAAGAGGATCAATGTTTAAGATAGGATTTATTATTTAAAAATCAATATGGAGAAATGCACTGTTTTGGTTAGATGTTGGATAATTAATCTTATTGGTAAATATTTGAAACCAGTCAATTTTGTTTCCTTATCATTAGATCAATGATTTTAATATTTTCTAAATTAATCTGCATTTGGAAATGGTGAATTGATAATATAGTAAAACAATTGAAATGTTAATTTTTAACTTTAAAATGCTAGAATTAAAGAATAATCATTCTTCTTTAAGTGATCAAGATATAATCTTAGACACCTAAAGGAACTCAGTAGTAGGCTACTGTTAATAGCCAGAATTGGTTGTAAGCTAAATATATTTATGATGTAACATAATTTGAAAGTTACCACATATGACCAATAAATTACTTTATTGAAAATAATACATGAGTAGGTTTCTAATAAATTCCACCAAGATTGTTCATCTTAAAATCGTGAATTAAATCTCTGGGAAAAAAAGACAACCTCTTCATCAAACAGTGCAAGTAAAATTTAGGTATACGCATAAAAACCAGATTTTTTTCTATTATCTAACACAAAACTCTTATTAAATCAAGGTTTCCAATATGACTGGAAAATCTGAAACTGAAAAATAGTCAGTATGCTACATGACATATAGCTGCATTGGAAAGGACTTTCTAACTAAGACTCTGGTCATTCTGGAAGTAAAAGTTCTGACAACTGTTAAGTGCAAACCAATGAAGATAAACAAGTTCTGTACAGAAAAGTGAAGACAAAGCAAATAGAATGAGAGAAAACATTCATCAGCTGTAAATCCAACATATGATTAATATTTAGAATGTACAATCATAAAAAAGAAAACTAAATATCAAGAACTGGTCCTTCCCTATAATCAGATTGGTGAGTACCCTAACCATCATCAAAGAGCCTTCATCTGGGAATTGATGAAACCAGATGCAGAGATCCACAACCAAACACTGGGCTGAGCTCCGGAAATCCAATCAAAAAGAGGGAGGAAGGAATACATGAGCAAAGCAGTTCATAATCATGGTGGAGAAATCTACAGAGACAGTTGAACCAAGCTCATGGAGACTTGGGAACTCTAGGCCAACAACTATGGAGCCTCCATGTTACTGAATGAGGACCCTCATATGTGGGAGATAGTGGTGTAGCTTGGATTACCTTTGAGGCAACAGGCAGTAGGACTAGGTGCATGAGCTGACTTATTGGAGCCCATTTCCTGTGTTGGGATGCCATGCTCAGCCTGAATGAAAGGGGGAGGGTCATGGTCCTGCCCCAACTTAATGTGCCAGACTTTGTTGGGTGCCCATGGGAGCCCTTGCCTGCTGGGAGGAGTGAATGGGGGGTTTTGAGGAGGGGTAGGAGGAAGAATTGTGGATGGAATGAAAAATGAAATTTAAAAAAATAAATTAAAATTAAGAATAACTTTTAAAAATCATAAAACATCAGTTTTCCTTAAGTGTGTGGTCTTGGTAGCTCAAATTGGGCACCAATAAATGGCTATATAGGTAGCATGAATTAGACTTGATGTCAAAAATACATAGTGAAAACAAAACTAGGTCAGAAAGAGTTGAGGGAGGATGGTGAAAATGACCAACATAAAGTTACTGACATTCTTAAAGAATAATGAAGTATTTTTAGACTAAACATCAAGAAAAATCCAATCCTTGAATGGAAAAGAGAGTTCTCAATACAAAATAATATCTGATATACACTTAAGGTTTTCAGTGTCATTAATCATCATGGAAGTGCAAATTCAAACTACTTTGAGATTTCATATTGCATTCAAGAAGAATCATAAAGGACTATTTCTATTTTTGTGTTTAACTGTAGAAGCCAGGAAACTAGAAAAGAGTCACTTGAGTAGGAGTACCCCCTAAGAGACAAGATCTAGCAAAACTGAAGAAATATGAAAGAAGGGAAGAAGAATGCCAGAGGTGAAAAAGTTTAAACAGTTATAGACATGGGACAATGGGGTTGTCACCATAGCAGTGATCCCTGTGAACTATGATGCCAAACTATAAGGCATGATGTCACTTGTGTAGTGGCGGCAGGATTGTTATGGTAGTAACCAGGTACCCTTGGCTTGGATTTGAGGCCTGTTCCACAAGAGGAAATTCATATCCGGTACAATGAAGCCTGTCAAAATACCTTTGCTTGTCAGTTCATAGCTGTACAGAGGAGGTCACTACTGTTGTTTAGATAAACTGTTGTGTTATCAGACTGCCTTCTAAATATTAATGATGATACCCATAGAAAAATGCTACTCTCATCTTTAATTGGAGAAGCTTTTATTTTTAATAGTAAATGCAGAAACTCCTGATTATCCAAAGGGCTGAGAATAATTGATAGTTTAGATAGTATTTAGGTCTGAAATAGTTCATTATCTTTTCCTTATTGGACATTGCAGAAGGAGCATGTCTTAGTTTAATTTCTTGTTTGTATCATTGTACTAGTCAGTGCCTACAGAAGAACTATATATGAATGATGTGGCCTGAACAGTCCAACAATGGCTGCCTCACAACAGAATGGCCAAGAAAGAATGACAATAGTTGTTTAGTCTACTAAAGCACTAGATGTCTCATCAATCCCAGTCTAGTTCTGGAAGTTCTAGAGGTTTCTTGAAGGCCTGGTAATCTTCAGTATATACTCGAATCCAAAGTAAGTTAGTTCTACTATAAGGTAAAGAAAGTATCATCAACAGGAAGGAGGATGAACTAGACAGCGAGAGTCAGGGTAAATTGGTGAATGCAAAGGTTCCTTCCTCTACGTCCTTTCATTCAGACTGACCAGATTTAGAGTGGTCTTCCAGCTTCAAATAATCTGATTAAGAAAATCCCTCGGGGGAGTGCTCATATCTTGGGTTTTAGGTGATTCTAGATGTAGTCAAAGTGATACCAAAGAAGAAAGGGTTATTTTCAGCTCACATTTTCAAGTTTAAGTGCACCAAAGTAGAGAGAGGCTCAAGGAAGCATCCTAAAAAGAGAATAGAGAACAAGGAATGCATTCACAGTGGGACTCATGTCTTCCTTCACTCCTATGCAGTCCAGGACCACTGCATAGGTGTAGATACTGCACACAATGGGTGGGTCTTCCCAACTCAGTTAACAAAACCAAGATGACCTGCTATATTTCTGAGAGACCCATCTCCCAAGGGATTTTAGATTTGGTCTAATTGACAATATTATCACCCCAGAGTGAAAAGAATTTAAGAACTGGAAGGACAATAGGAAGAAAGGTAATCAAATGCTATCTACAGAGTATGATATAATTATTGAAAACATCCCACAGAAACTGTAGTTGCCTAAACTGGATCTGCATAAGACTAGGGTGGCTAGTTTCCAACCATGGATCGTGTAGGGCCTTAATTAACCCTCCCTGTTTAATTGTTGGCTATGAATGCATTCTTGGAGAGGGATGGCATTATTTTCCACTGTGTCACCAATAGCAAGCCCACCATACCCAGATCAGTTTTAAACCTGTCATCTCATATACATTTCTGAATAAAATCTGTGGGCATGCGTGAGCTCACAGAGACTGGGACAATACACACAGGACCTGCACAGGCCCCAAACAGATGAAATCCCAGTGCTGAAATGGGGGAGTGGACATAATCCCCCACCTCTAACAAAAAGTCTGTAATTAATACCTGATAGGAAAGGGAATTTTCTCCAGTAGAGTATCCCTAGGTATACCAACAAGAAACCAGGGCAGAGCAAGGACTGGTTGACCAACACACAATGAACTCCATTTTTTAAAAGGCTTTTTGTTTTATTCTGTTTTGGTATGTTTTAGCATATTTATATATTTTTTAATTTTTTTATTTTAAAGGAGAAAGAGACAAAACATAAATTTGAGAGAATAGGGATGTGGGAGAGATCTGGAAGGATTTGGGGGAGGGAAAGCATGAATAAAATATATTGTACAAAAAGTTAAATAATGTTTGAAAAATAAATAAGATCAATGGTCATAAAACCATATGGCACAAATATGAAAAAAGAACTCTTAAGAAGAAGGTGATATTGACATGAGTGAGATAAAGGTAACAGAGGATGATGTCATAGTAAACATAATACATGCATGTATGAAATTATCAAAGAAGAAACAAAATCAATAGAAATAATTTCGAAGTGATGTGGACATGCTTCTCAAAGAAAAATGTTGAGGTTCCAGGTCTATACAGATTTGGTTTGGCTTCTAGCAGCTTCTTTATGAAAAGCTAGCTAGGACATGGACACCAAAATTTGCTGGTTCATCTTCTTCTGCTGCAAATGCTGAAGAACTTCAGAGCTCTACCTTTTTTATTTATAAGTTTTACTCACATAGCCCATTCATTCAAAGATAAGTAATATTAACAGGCCATTGACCTACAAACGCTTCTTTAGTTTTGGCTTAAACCTTACACAAACATTCATTAGTGTACTTAAAGGTCCAAGTCAATACCTGATAGCAATTTTAAACATAACTCTGCCTAAAATAAAACATTGACTTTTGTGTGTCTCTTACGTTCTTGGCCCATAATTTTCCAACAAAAAGTATTATTTTATACAAATGTTTTAAAAAGACTCCTAAGACTCTACCAAGAATTTCCCACTGCCTATAAACATTCAACAAAATAGCCAGAAACAATTTAACACAAAGAAACCAGTCATCTTCTTATATGCAGACAACGTACATGAAGAAAAACTAAGGGGAATGGTGGGAATTAACCTTAGCCTCAAAATACCTTGGAATAAATCTAAACAAGAAAAGGAAAACTTATACAATGGAACTTTAATAGAGTTAAAAAAGAAATTTTTTTAAATTTATATATTTATTATTTATACAGGGTTCTGTCTGCATGCCAGAAAAGGGAAACAGATCGAATTACAGATGGTTGTGAGCTACCATATGGTTGCTGGGAATTGAACTCAGGACCTCTGGAAGAGCAGCCAGTGCTCTTAACCTCTGAGCCATCTCTCCAGCCCCATTAAAAAGGAAATTGAAGAAGAAATCAGGACATGTAAATACTTTCTATGATCATGGACTGGTAGGATATATATTATGAAAATGGTCATTCTATCAATAGCAATATATATATTCAATGTAATCCTCATCAAAAATCCCAATGCAAATCCTCACAGAAATTAAAGAAAAGCATCTTAAAAATTATATGGAAATATAAAAGACCCAAGATAGACAGAGCAATGCTGAAGAATGAAAGGAAAATGCTAGAGGTCTCATCATCACAGGGTCCCAATTATACTATACAGCTATAGTAACGAATCAGCACAATGCTAGCATGGAAACAGACACATTGGCCAATGAGTAGAAATGAAGCACAGATATAATCCAATATTCCTACAGCCACTGGAGTTTTGACAAAGAGGCCAATAATACACATCAGAGAAAATATGTAATTTTTAACAATTGGTCCTTGTCAAAGTGAATAGCTACATGTAGAAGAATGAAGCTCTCTCCCTTCTTGCACAAAACTTAATTCCAAATGAATCAATTACCTCAACATAAGACATGAATTACTCAACATTATAGAAGAGAACATAAGGAATCAATTTTACTTTCAGAGGAGAAGACTTAATAAACAGTATTCCAAATAGCACAGGTGTTAAGATCATTTAAAACATGGTTTCTCAAGAAATTATAAATCTTCTTTGCAAAATTCTGTGCTATTAATTTAGTAGAGTCAATCTACTGCCCAAGAAAAATATTTGCTTGTTATATATCTGACAGAGCAAAAGTATCTTAAATATGCAAGAACTAAAAAACTAACCATTTAAGAATACAAACCAATTAAACTGGCTAATGAAACTAAACAGGAAACTCAAAGAAATGAAATAAAAAAGTCTGGGAAACAATTTAAAATATTATTGATATCCTTAACTTTCAAAAACTGAAAGTTAAAACCTTTTCATTTTATTTACCCCAACCAAAATGGCTAAGATCCAAAAACTCAAATGATTATAATACTAGAATAAAGATCATGGGAGTATTCAATCACTTTTGATTGAATTTAAGGCCTCTTCCACAACATGGAATCAATACATGCTATAGTTGCTGGGGACAAAAATTGCTGTCTAGATTGGTCATAGAACCTAGGAGAGAGCTACTAATATTTCTCTGATAATGAGACATAATATTAAACCATCCCCTTCCGACTTCTTGTTATACACATATGTACCCACTGCGTTGGTCAACCATTATCTGAAAACTTCCTTTTGCAGAAGAGAGCAATTGAAAGGTACAGAGAATGAGAATCTGTGGGATTCTCATCTCTAAAGGAGAAATCAATATTAGCTTCCCTCAGGGCTCAGCTATCATTGCCAAAGAGGGGAAGAAAAGATTTAAAGGCCCAGGGGAAGTGTATGACCACAAAACAAACAAGCAAAAGCAAAAAAGAAGACAAACAGGATCCCATTTCTGGCCTAGCTGGACACTTCTCCATATAAATTCACAGCAGTTGAGATAGTATGCGTAAGAATCAAAGCTTAATTCAAATAAAGTTTCAACATGGAGTGGGAAAATCTGCATGAACTCTCACCTCAGGCTGAGGAGCTATTGGCAACTGGTAGCTTCTGGGAGTGGGGGAATCAATTTTCATGGAGGCAAAATCTCTAGTGGATTGCTCATTCTTCTGTGAAGGCCACACTGGCAAGCATATTTGAAAAACACAAATTGGAATTAATGAGCTCTAAAAAATAATCAAAGGAGGACAGAGTTGGGTGTGTTGAAAAGGGATTGAGGACATGCAAAGAGCATGGGGGGAGGGAATTAATATGTTCAGAGCACCTTGAATGACATTCTTAGAAAAAAAACTAATGAAATTTAAAGAATTTGGAAACTGAGTACATTGCTGTCTTTTATAACAATATAGTTAAAGTTTTATTTTAGTAAGGTCGAAAGCCATTCTTCATTCTACTGTAAAGCGAGAAGTAACCCTATATTCTTCCCCCTAGAGAAAAAAAAATATCATATAGCTGTGCTGAGACACTCTCACTTTCAAACAATTTTATATTTTAATCTTTTGAAATAATGACCTCTTTCACTATGTCCGTATTTTTCTCTTTTTCGTACACTTGTGTGGAAGTGTTGGTCTTTCCTTCTAATCAGTCCCCACGGTCTATGTTCCCTCTCCTCATGTTAACGCTTCTCTTTTCTCCCCTCTTCCCAAGTCCTTTCTGCCATTTAAACTAGACCATGCTGTTTCCTTCATTTCTACCTTCTACAGAATCAAGGTTATTTTGCATTTGGAGAACATGTGGGAGCATCTTTGGGAACCACAGAACAGCATTCTAATAGAAACAAGCAGATCATTTTCTGAAGTCTACCATAGGTTAGTGAGTAGTTCTAGACAACTGATGCTTAAAAGTCACTGGTTTAAGACTCTTCTGCCCCTTGGGTGATGGTACCTGCTCTAACAGAGGAACACAGAGTGGACAAATGAAGAAAAATAGCCTGAAACATACAAGACTCAACCTCAGCAAACACGGAAAAGTTCAAAGACACGCTGCTTTGCATGGAGAAGGAAATGCCTGTCTAAATTCAAATCTCATATGTAACTTAAATTGTTCCCTAAGGATATTGCATTGGAAACTGCAAAAGGTTAGGGTTTTAAATATCTTAGTATTATTCAAGGATTTTTTTTGTAATAACTATCTCCCTTAACCTGTATTAAGATTTTTGCTATTAGTGGGGTTTGGTTATACTCTCAGCTTCATTTTAGAATATTTTCCTCCTTCTTCTTCCTTTGAACATCAGTAAAGTAGTTAAAAGACTGAAGTTTAAAAGTTTCATATCTGGGGTTCAAGACATGACTCAGTGGTTAAGAATATTTGCTGCTCTTGCGAAGGAACCAAGTTTGGTTCCCAGGACCTTTGTCAGGCATGTCACAAATGCTTATAACTTTAGTTACAAGGGTCTGACACCCCTTTCTCATCTCCACTGATACCTGAACACAAATGACATATGATATATATTATATGCATATATATGTATACTCACAATTAGTAATAGTAATTGTAAAAAGTGTCCTATCTGAAAAGTACGTAAAAGTACCTGATACACAATTAGTTTTATTGGTTTAGTTTAATTATTTGTTCTGTCACATAGTTTTTTTTGTTGTTGTTTGTTTTGTTTTCTAGACAGGGTTTCTTTGTAGCTTTGCAGCCTGTCCTAGAACTAGCACTTGTAGATCAGGCAGGCCTCAAACTCAGAGATCCTCCTACCTCTGCCCCCTGAGTGCTGGAATTAAAAGCACGCGTCACTACCACCCGGCTCTATCACATAGTTTTTAATACAGAAAGAATACCTAACATAGATGCAGTTCCAACAGTTTTATTGTATTTAAATGTTTGTCTTTTTAACTTATTATTTGAAAGTGTCATATATGTAAACCGTGCAGTTTGGGCATAACCAAACCTCCGTCCCTCCCTCCAGTTTCTCCAGGCTTTCCCCAAATATCCCTCTATTAACTTCACACACTTTCTCTGTTTCTTTTTCTGTTATTCACTGAGTCTAATTGTCATATACCCAAACGCATGCCTGAGAGGTCAGCCAGTGTGGAATGGGTGATCTACCAATGGCTATCCACTTTAAAGAAAAGTGACTTTCCCAGTAACCCTAGCAGCTATCAGCTGCCAATTACTCTTTAGTCAGATGTGGGGGATAGGGAGCTGTATGGTAATGTTCAAATGGTGTCATCTTTTTGTAGGTATTGTGCAGGCGACCATAGGTGTCGTGTGTTCTTGGTTGCAAGAGCCATGCCGCTGCTCCCAATGTTTCACCTCTGACACTGTTCCTCCCCTCCACCCCTGTGATGTTCCCTAGGCTTTGGGAGAGAGGTTGATTGATATAGATGTCTCATGTATGGAAGAGCATGAACAATAACTCATTCTGAACAGTTATGAATCTCTGCATGAACAAACAACTGCCCTATGCTATGCGAAACTTCTCTGCTCAAAAATGACAAAACTATAAATTTATAATTATAATTATAATGTTTTTAATAATATTGCCATTTTAGTTTAACAAAATAGCATCAATAGGTTCTTCTGTTGAGTCTATGGATTCCTTGGTCATGGGTTTTGCATGTTTAAAGTACAAAACATGAGTTTCTTGCTATGGAGCAGGCCTCAAGTACAATCAAGATAGCAACTGGTTACCCCCATGAACACTTTTGCCATTATTATACCAGTGAGCATAGCTTCCAAAGCAAGCTGTCATGCACCACTCTTCAGCTCCAAATGAAAATTCATACCTGTCTTTTATGAAGTCCTAAGGTAAACTCTGTCTTTGTTTTAGTTGCAAAATATCCAATATGCTTTATACTAGGATAATTAATATATAGAAATATAAGCCTTCTTGAAAGCAAGAATATTTGAGTGAACCCAGAACACATTGATGCATAATACATATAAGTTCATCAAAGTGTTATTTTAACTGTAATCATATTAAAATAGTAAGAGATATAGATAATATTAAAAATATTCTAAACTAAAATGTAAAACAAATGAACATGTGTAGACTGAGCAGACTATATGAGAGTAGCAGGTGATGAGATATTGTTGAAGGAAAGATTAGCAAACCTGAAGTCACAGTAATAGAAGCTGCTCACAAAGCAGTGCTCAGAGGAGAAAAATGATAGGACATTTTATAGCAAACACACAAAGAGAACACTATTAAGCTACAGAAACTTTATGTGACTTGATTTATAAAGATGATCAAGGGACTCGTGAGACAGAAGAACTATTATCATTTAATACCCACTTATCTTGTTGCTTAATGACAACTATATCCACATATTCTGGAACTCAATACATTTTGTTGTTTCAGATGCAATTGTTTTTCTTTTACGAAACTGAGTGTTCCTTGTTAGGAGCATATACGTTTACTGTGGTAACTATCTGTTGGTGGAAGTTTTCTTTAACAGTATTGAGATTTTCCGTTAGACAGGGGAGACATAAATAAATACTCCTTTTGTCTGATTAGTTAGTATTTGAAGTCATTTTGTCAGATATTAGAATAGCCATACCTACTCACTTATTAGATCAATTTGCTTGGAATAGTTCGTTTTACCCTTTTACCCTAAGAATTTGTGCATCATTGCTGATATGGTATGTTTCATGAACACAGAAAAACACTGAACACAGTTTTCTAATCCAATCTGTTAGTCTCTGATACTTTATTGAGGAACTGAGACTATTGAGTTATTATTGACCAATGCTCTTAAAAATAATTCCCGACAAGTTGTTGCTTTTGCTGTGTTAGACCTTTTAAATTGAATGTTCCAGAATTTAGTGTTTATTCTTTTGTCTTCTTTGGTCTACTTAAGCTTCTTTTCACACCTACTTATTTGTTATGATTAGATTTTTGTCATCTTGACACAAACACATAAGCAAGAGTTATCTCAGGAAAGGAACATTTATTTGTTGAAAATGTTCCTATCAGTTGCATGTTGGCCAATCTGTGGGGTATCTTCTTTATTAGTTATTTATGTGAGAGGGCCCATGCCAGTCAGTGGTGCCAACCTTGCGCTGACGGTACAGTGAAATACAAGAAAAATAGACTAAGCAGGATTCCCTTATGCTTCAGCTCCTGTCTTTAGGTTTCTGCTCTGAGTTCCTCATCATCTGACCTTTTTCATTGAATTATAGTTGTATGGTGAAGTAAGCCACTTCCTTCTCAACTAGGTTTTTTTTCTGGTGGTATTTATTGCTGATTTAAAAACAAACCAAGAGACTGAGTGGTGGTGGTGCACGCTTTTAATATCAACACTCAGGAGGCAGAGGCAGGTCGATCCCTAAGAGTTTTAAACCAGCCTATCTGTTCATCTTACTTCAATTTGTCATAATATAGACTAGCTGAATGGGGTTAGGATGCAGTCCAATCTTGGGGCACTTCAATTTTGTTGTTCAGAAGTAGTCCTGGCTCAGTTCAGGCTAGCTGTTTCAAAGTGTTAGAAGATTCTCGCAGCCAATCCTTAGATACTCGGGGAGGTTCTCAGCACTTCTCCTTAGTCAGGGAGTATGCATAAATTGACGGTGGTACTTACTCTGGGGTTCAATTTGACAATGTGGAACACAGCTCAGTTAATCCTCAGGCAGGTCCAGGTATGAACAGAGTTGGGGTCATAATTCTTGGATCTCTATATAGACAAAAAGGTCCAGCAGTGACTAAGAATCTTCTGATCCTCAGGTAGACCATTCAGGTGAGTGAAATTTGTGGTATGAGCCCAGTATGCCTATCTGGATAAGGGTGTTATCTGGAATGAGGCAGAGACAGATGGAGTTGACATCACAAGCTTTTAGCTTCTACCTAGAGAGGGGCTGGAGGGCAGGCATGTAAGATGAGGTCCTATGGAATTAGCCTCTAAGGGTAGATGGAGCTGGCAAAGTAAGTTTGAGGCCCTACCTACAATAGACTGCTCTGGAGGAGAGTGCTGGAAGGTGGAATCAGGATATGTGGTTCTTAAATTAGGTCTCTGAAAAAGATAGAGTTGGCCTTGGATAGCTAAGGATCCAACTTGAAGAGGGTTATCTGGAGATGATGCATGGTACACAGGGTCCTTAGGTAGACTGCCTGGGTCGATGGAGTTGAAAGTGTTTAAAGACCTTTATCTAGAGAGTGGACACCAGAGGGTTAGGGTTAGACTTGCCAGGATGGCTAACTTTTTGGTAGGACAATGCTTGCCCTCATCAGTTCCCCGTCCACAGATAAATTGTAACAAACACACTTCAAACTGCCAATAAGCAAAATGGCATTTAAGATTTCTTAACATAGAGATAGGTAGTTTTAATCCAAATTTAGAAACAGAAATTTTAAACTAGTTAATAAATTCTATCAATTAGAACATTGAATTTTAGGCCCCATGATTAGTAGTTGAAGCAAAATAACTGTTGACGCAATGAGTTAACTTTTGGGGCACTTTTCTTAGTAGTCAACCCCAAACTGCATATACGTCTGATGAAAACAAATGGACTAAGAAGAGATATTCTAACTGCAAGTTTTCTTGTAAATTTCTGAGAAACAATAATAATAACAACAATTATATTACATATAAAGCCCGCAAATTATAAATTTATGAGGCTTGATGGGTTTCTTTATTCTCTCAACTTTCAAAATTGTGTAACTCTATTAAAGTCCTTTTGTTCAAGTTTCTTTCTCAGTGACAGTGACTTTCAGGGTTCTTTTGTTTATTCAATCCACTAAGTTTGGGCCTCAGTGAAGTTGATGTTTTCTCTTGGTGCTGGAAGTCTTTAACACAGTGTGTTTGCTACAGCCCCTGTCATTTATGGTTCAAACCTCATGGGCCCTTTGATAATGGTGTATTTCCCATGTTAGTTCTGTTGATGCTGAAGGGTTTGTGGGAATGCTGTATCTGAAAGTTGCCTATAATAATTAACACAATTTCCCATATAAGATCAATTGTTTTTTAAGATTTTTTTTTAATTTAACGGTCATTTTAAAGAAACCAACCTGGAAATAGATGAATGTTTAGTAACACATGGTTTAAAATGAAGAGAATCTGATATTATATTTTACTTTAACCATGATGATACCATTATTATTAATTTTCCAAAGACGGGTCCAGGGACAGACAATGCTTCTCTTCTTAAGTGTGTTTTAGGACTGAGAAATTTACTAATCTTTTGCACTCCTCTTTAAATATCTGGTTTACTGATCTTTCACTCAAAATCTATGTGTTTCACCATTTAAACCATTTTTGATACATTTTAACTTACCCCAAATGCTAAATTCACTTTAAATCAGAGAATGGTAGTAAAAAATGGGGCAGTAATAGAAAGATGCCAATATGATTTTAATTTTTATACAATTTTTAAAATGAGAAGCAGGTAAACACTGTAAGCATAATGTGATTTTGGGTTGTTAAAATGACCTACTCATATATACATAATCAAATGATTCCCAGAATCAAAATAAAAAACTAACAAAATATGTGGTTTTCTAAATAAATAATGGAGATAAAGAAAGCAAATCTTTGGATTATATGAATTTTAGTTTGTGATTTTTTTTGTTTGTTTTTGTTTTTGATTTTTTGAGACAGGATTTCTCTATGTAGTCCTGGCTGTCCTGGGACTCACAATGTTTACTAGGCTGGACTCAAACTCACAGACATCTACTTGCAATATCTTATTAACAGTCAGTCCAAAATCTAAAAGCTTTATTAACATGGCATTCTCCTTTTGGTTCTCCCTGTAGGCATGCACTAAGATGAAATAAACTATCATTGCTCACACTGAGCCAGTGCAGTGCTAATCTTTAAATGTGAGAATTTGTGAATGTATTAATTTATTAGTCACTACAGCAGCCATCAGGAACTGTCACCAACTTCTAAATTCTGTGTCTATACCTATTAAATGTGACATTCTTTTTGTACACTGAATTGCGAGCTTAAACTTATTTTTTTGCCATGTCAAAGGTTTAATTTTTGTGTTATAACACCACTAGGTTGTTAGGGAGATCTAGGAACATGTGCTGTATAAGTACTTTGTAATTTTTAAGAAATAATCTAATTGCCAGATATCAGTTTTATTTATTAGAGCACCTGGTGTGCAGGGTACTGATAAACTTTATAATAAGCATGATTTAAATTGACACTAGGAAATCCTGAAGACCTTCTGGGTTTATTATTTTCGCCATCCAACCACGACAGCACACTTCGGCAGTGAAGAAGCTGGTTTTATTCACTGGCAGGGACTCATTAATTTAGTGAAGGAAAACAATTTAAGTCCAACATATTTTATTATTTGCTGTTCTCCAATGGAGACATTAATCTCTCTGGTCTTTATCCACAGTATATTTCAAGTGTTATTATTTGATCTAGCTTTCGTGATTATGGAAATATGCAATAATAATAAAGTTTTATTGGTAAGTGGGCTATAAGTCATTTTAATATCAACTATGAGTACTTAGAGCTTACTTTTATGGCTCAGCTTCATGCTACTGCCCAGGCATCTGAGAGAGAACATTTCTTCACTGGCAATGCCCTCTTTCACTATTTTCCTTTGTTAGTCCATTTCCTTGCCAGTCTTTCCTTTGCCAGCCACACACATGCGCAGTGGACAGTTGCCTGATGATGTCAAATCATGGGCTTTGTAATAAAAAGATGGCATAGCAGCCAGTGTTTTACTTGCCCTAGTGTCCAGACAGATTAATAGATTTCACTTCTCATGTCAATTACCCGAGCTGTCTTCAAATGTGTGCTGCAATTTTAGATCTATAATTAACAATAAGCAATGGAAAGCAACGGGGAATTCTTAACACTAAGATGCTTCGCTTTTGCTCCTCTCTCTCTCTCTCTCTCTCTCTCTCTCTCTCTCTCTCCTTCCTCTCCCCCTCTGCAAAATATACCAGCAAGTTAGGAATTGTTCATTCTTTCCAACCACTCCAAATAGTCTTACTCTCCCTACATATCTGTCCATAGACACGCAATTGGACACACTTAGAAAGAGGAGGTTGTCTGTGCTTGTTTCCCTGAATCTCAGAAATCAAATAGGAATTGTATTCCCTATAGATTTTCGTAAGCACAGATTGTAGAGTCAAGACTGATTTTTTAAGACTTGTTTACAATTACCGCTTTTAAGGCTTAGAGACAGTTGACAGGAACTGAGCCTGGCTCAGTTGAATCCTCCAGAGGTCATGCTTTTGACTGCTCTCAAGTGGCTGTGTGCCGCCCCCTCCTGGCTCTTGTACAGAGTAACTTTGACCACTGGATAGCAATTTCTTGGTGAGATTCTCATCCGGGGATCTGATCCTTTTTAACCACATAACAGGAAGAGGTTGTATAAGATAGACTTCACTAGTCGAGCTACAGTTCTGTGCCCAGTGTGTTATATAGCTCAGCTTATAGAGCAGCCTCTTCTTAGAGTGAAAAGGGAGAACAGCAAAGAGGGAGACTTTACCAGAATATTGTTGCTTTGAGGATGGATCCCACATTCCCTAATACAGAAGAGGCAAGCTCGCGGTTTGCTTTGCTTTCTTTGGGAGATTATGTGTCATTTCCTTGTCTCACCTTATTTTCTTTCTTATTAATAAGAACATTAATGACGTACAGAAAGAAAGCCTAGCATTGGAGGTGAACTGTTTTCTCCAAGCTGCTAAATTCTGTAAGGGTTAGAGAGCTGGTAACAACCAAAGGAAAACACAGCAAACGATGCTCAGTCAAACAAAGAGCAGGGATTGCAAGCTGATGCTTTTTGAACCAGGACAAGACCTTGTATTTAGGAAAGTAATAGTAGTGGCAGTAGTAGTGTTAGTAAAAATTTAAAAAAAAATAAAATTTATGTGTATCACCTTCCTCCCATGCTAGAATGTAACATGCATCATAATACCGTCTTTTAAAAAATTAAGAAGATATTTTTATTATTTAAAGAATAGTATGGAATATATTTGGATAAAATAATACTACAAATATATCAAAATATCAACTCAACTGATAATATCCTCTCTACTGTGCAGGGGTTGGGATAAATGAACTGTATCATTTCCTTTTTGAAAACACAGTGGTGTGTCCTTTATTCGTGTGAGAAAATAATTGTAATTACTTCATGATGTTAGCAAGAAGCCCTTGTCTCTTGTGTAAAGTCTAGTCGTGAACTTCAAGTAACTATTTCTTTTTCTCGGTAACGTATCTGCTTGCTTCAGCACTGACAAAACACATTAACTATTACCCTGTCCCGCCATTGCTTCTCAGTCTTCTTTATTTTATTTATCTTCTGTCCTTTTCTTTTTCCTTTTCAAGTGTCTTTCACTTTACTCTTTTCTTTGTGTATTTCATTCCTTGTCTATTATTTTGAATGTTTCCATGGTATATTTTATAGTATATTGTACAAATCTCATTTGAGATCAATTATAAATCTTAGAATAAAATTATTTATACATGTATTTACATATGAATAATACGTGAATTGTAGCTTAATACGTCAAAATTTCAATTACCTTTTCATTATGTATTAATTATATATCTTTGGCTTCTTTACATTGCATAAAATATTGTATTTTTGGTGGAATAGACATTACTAAATAAAATTTGTCACATTTAGAAAGTCATTTTGAATCATTTTCTTTTAGTGCAAGAAATAAACTCACAATTACAAATTAATTTAAATAATATGAATATTTAATTTAATATGAGTATTTTGAAATATAAATATATTCATATACAATATTTTATATAGTTTGAAAAATAAACTTTATGAATTCTGTTTAGTTGGATTACACTTTCATTTAAATCTCTCAACTGACAAGGCTGTATTTATTTTCAGTGTGTAACACATTTTGATATTTGCATGCAAAGCAGAATGACCAAATCACGCTTATTGATATATGCATGACCTCACTCATTTACCTTTTCATGAGTCAATTTATAAAATTGCATTTTTAATAATTTGTTTTATATTTTGAGATTGTAATATAATTACTTCATTTCACCATTCCCTTTTTTCCCCCCAAATTCTCTTCAATATCTCTCCTTTTTTTTTGCTTGGACATCATGGCCTCCTTTTTTCCCATTAATTGTTATGATATTTATGTGTGTGTGTGTATATATATATATATATATACACACATATTCATTTACTTTTGTACTAAGAATGTTTAAAATCTACTTCTTTAACATTTTTGTATACAACACATTAACTTTAGTTGCAGAAGCGTGTACCAGGTCTCTTGACCATTTATCTTCTGTCTATCTGAAATTGATCAGCATTTCCCAATCATCCCAGTCCCCAAGTCTTTCATAAGCACTGTTTTGCTATTTCTTTGAGATGGACTGTTCCAGATAGCCAACATAATTGACATCATGTAATGCTTGTCTCTGCTCCTGCTCTTTTCTACTTAACACAAGCTTTCTTTCTATTTCATTTTACCATACAGTGACCATAGATATTTCTGTTTTTCCTTTTGCACTGAATAAAAGTATGACTCATTTGTTCTAGTTGCAGTTAAATTTGAATTTACAAATGGCATACTTAAAGTTTTTTTTTAAAAATTCTTTGACAGTCTCAAACATTTAGATAATATATTTTGATCATTCTCACCCCCATTCCCTTCTGCCCCCTCCTGCTCTCTTGAATCTTTCTTCCCAACATTCCCCTTTTTCTCTTCATGTCTTTAATAAAACTTATAGAATGAAGATAAGCTTGCTTGCTTGCATATGCATGAACATGTCATCATACAAGATCATGAACAACATAATGACTATACCCCTGAAAAATAATGATCACTCCAAGCTTGTGTGCTGCAGCCACGTCATTTCCAGAGAATAGTATTTCACAGCACCCCACCATAGTCTGGCTCTTCCTCTGAACTTTGGTAAAGGAGATGGGATAGATAGTCCATTTGTAGCTGAGTGAGCATTCAGCAGTTACTTATTGTCAATACTCTGATCAGTTCATTGAGAATGTCTGCACTAATATCTACACACCTCAAAACTATACTTCTCTAAGAAGGTTAAGAACATGTCCGTGCTATAGGAAATGAGTAAAAATATTTAGAAGCCAGTTTGACAGCATGCCCATTTAGCTAAACAAGAGCAGCAGGTTGTCCCCTTGGTCATATGATTACCATAATCACGGGCCATAAAATTCCATCTCATTGAACTAAACTCAAATCTAATCAGTAAGTGGTTTATGACTCCTATGACAATCATGTCACTATTGTATTAGTTGCCGCGATTTGCTAACAGATCGGTATTGTAGCATACCTAGTCCACTACTGATAGGTTAGTTGTTTTCTTTCTGCCTGCATTTTGAATAACAGCTTCTGGCACTCTGAAAGTTAACCCGGAAGCATTTGCAGGTCAGTTGCACTTTATTTTCTCTATGTCTTGGAACCAAAATACATGGTATCTTCCGTAACAGAGTCTTACCATCTAGCTTTGGTAAGCAACCAAAAACAAAGGTAGAAAACTGTATTATTTTGGGCTCTCTGGGGCTTACTTCAGGTCAGTAGCTTATTGGGCAGTATGTGACACCAAAAACTGCGATATTCATTTAACCCCCCAAGGCTTTTGCAAGCAGCATTGTTCAGCAATACAGTACACCTCCATTCTAACTCATTATATTGTTTCCGTTATTTTTAGTTTTGATTAACCTTCCTCCATCCCCACTCATCTGTATCCTCCACCTCTAGGTAAGCCTTTTGACCTATAGAATTGTTTCATACATTTTTATATAGATATAAAAATTAAAGACGTGTGGGTCAGTGGTGGTGCATGCCTTTAATCATGGCAGAGGAATGATGGGGAAGCTCAGCCAATCACATCTGGCTAGGGTGTGGCCTCCTGGAGCCCAGGTAGAAAAACAGGAGAGAAAGGTGCTCCACTCTCTATGCTGTGTTCGCCGGACCTCTCACTCTGTTAGCATGAGTTTCCCCTTTTTTCAATTATTAAAAAAAAATATAACTGTTGCTCTTGAGCTGGTCTGGTTATTCATCGCACCGACCGGATACGCAAACACTGCAGAGGCAGGTGGATCACTGAATTTTGAAGCCAGCCTGGTCTTCAAGAGCTAGCACCAGGACAGGCTCAATAACTACAGCAAAAACTTGTCTCAATACATCAAAGACCTACGGGTCAGTGATGGTGCATGCCTTTAATCCCAGTAGTCAAGAGGCAGAGGCAGATGGGTCACTGAAGTTTGCGACCAGTCTGGCTGCAAGAGCTGGTTCCAGGAAAGGCTTGATAGCTACAGCAGATAAAAACAAAAACAAAAACATGGTATGCTTATATTAGAGAACATGTTACCACGATTTGCTAATAGATCGGTATCTTTCTGCTCCTAGACAGTTTTATCCAAATTATCAATTTTCCTGTGAATTTCATAATTTAAGCTTTTTTGACAATTGAGTAAAATTCCATAGTTTATATATAACTTGCTTTCATTAACTATGACTTAGTCGATGGTCACATGAGTTGATTCCATGCTCTATCCATTGTGAATAGAGAAACGATGGACATGGATGAGCAAGTATGTCTTCAGTATGAAATAGAATTTCCTGAACATTTCTCAGGAATGGTATAGCTGGACAACATGACAGTCTCGTCTTTGGGTTTCTGAGAAACCTCCACGCTGGCTGCCACAGCGTCTGCACCAATCTACACACCCCACATAAAATGATTGTTTGCCTTTGTTAAAGTTTTGATTCTTATATATAAAAGCAAAACCTGAAGTCATTGATTGCTTTTTTGTGGATGACTACTCATTTAATAGTTTTCTGATAAATTATGTTGGAGTTTCAGAGTTTGCAGAAACTGACAATCAGTGACCTTTTAAATTAATTCAAAATAAGGCAAAAAATGGATGTATTTTCTCAGTTTGTTACATCTATTACTCTTCATTGTTTTGTGAATCAATATTTCCATCTGGTATCATTTTAAAAATATTTTACATTTAATGGGTATGTGTTTTAATATGTGTTGTTGGCTCCTATGGCATACAAAAGAGCATGATAGCTTTCCTGAGGTTGGAGATGAATGTGGTTGTGAGCTTCCTGACATAATTGAATGATGGGAACTTAACTTGGGTCCACCATAGAGCAATATACATCCTTAATGCTGTATCATCTCTGAATCCTTAATATTATCTGTTCTAGGAAATATTTTGTGTATTAAGTTGATGAGGTGGATTATTTCAATTTATGTATATCTGAAACTCTTTATTTCCCCTTTCCTTAGAAAGGTATTATCAGCCCCAGGTGGTGGTGGCACATGCCTTTAATCCCAGCACTTGGGAGGCAGAGGCAGGTGAATCTCTATGAGTTTGAGGCCACCTTAGACTACAAAGCAAGTTCCGTGATACGCTCCAAAGCCAAAGAGAAACCCTAAGAACCCCCCCAAAAAAAACAAACACTGATATTATCAGTGGGTGTAGATTCACCAAATCACATTACAAAATAAAAATGGCTTTAAATATAGCAAGAAATAAAAAAACAAATGAAAATCTTTGCCCTCTCTTAAAAATTCATGATCATCCTATTTCATTATTTGTTGTTACCTTAGGTGCAAGAGATGTTTCGTAGTTTCTTTGTGATTTCTTTTCCTTTCCTTTACTTGGAAAACTATCTCTGTGGAGAAATCCAATAGAAGCAACTAAAACTACCTTTTTGCCTCTCTATTTTATTTGAATGTTTGATCATAGAAGAGATAAATACTGAAGAAATTGTCATTTTGTTTATGTGTTTACCTGATCTATGCTGCTTCCATGCTGTCCCTTTATTATCACCATTATTATTTTGTGTAATGAATCTAACAATTGTTCTTTTAATGTCCAATGTAACATTATCCTACAAAGTAATGCAAGCCCTATTATGATATCAGTGGGATTGTATAAACAGAAGAGAATGGAATGGTTTACATACTGAAGGTGGGGAAATCACTATCAGAACTATATGTATAAGCCAACCATCTTTTATGCTTGTCACTTCTGTGGGCCAGAAACATGGATTTTAGGTAACAGAGAATCCACATCTTTGTTCTTTCCACCTGTGAATCTTAGCTGGACTCAATAACATACCAATATTAATTACTCAAAAAGAAAGCATAATACTTTAGTGAGAATTGGTGGCATATTTATAATCACAGAAAAAGAAACCAAGCAAGCAAAAAAGAAAGACGTCCCAAGAAAACTACACATTTTAATGACCAATCCTTGGGAATTAATACTGTAATTTATGTTATGTCATATTTTGTTTCTAAAAATTAATCACTAATTTTGAAAGAAAGCAAATAAAAACTCATGCCACTCAATGAAGGATTTCAGAATCTTGCTATAAAGAATAACATGTGAGGTGGGATCAAGCAGTGCAGCCATCTTTTGAAAACAACCTGTTAAGGCATGTTTAAATTTAATGTTCCCTTCTTACAATTTCTAAATTCATGGAGGATAGGGAGATGTTTTAGTGGCTAAGAACATTTACTGATCAGACAACTGGAATTTTTCAGTTCCCAGAACCCACACTAGGTAACTCACACCCTCATATAACTTCAGTCCCAGGGTATCTTTTGGCCTTTTCTGGACTGTTCAGGTGCTCACATGCACATGGATGTGCATATTCACAGGCGCATGTGTAGACACATAAATACACAGTGGGACTGAAGAGATGCTTCAGTGGTTAAGAGCACGTACTGTTCTTCCAGAAGACCCAATTTCTTTTCTCAGTACTCACCTAGGGACTCACAATGTAAGTCCAGTTCTGCGCATTATGTGTTTGCCTGGTACCTGTGGAAGGTATAAGACAACATTGTATGCACTGGATCTGGAATTATAGATAGTTGCAAAGCACTGTCTGGGTTCTGGAATTCAAATTCACTGGAAGTCAAGCCCAGGTCCTCTGGAAGAAGAAAAAATGTCTCCAACTGCTGTACTGTGTCTCTAGCCCCAATTTTCCAATTTAATTACTTTAAACTAGAATATATTATTTCTCTAGTCTCCATAGCAATGAAAAATTTAACTGTGCCTAAATGTTATTAATTGGAGACCTAATATGCAATGTAAAATAGTGTTTATGCAGGTCTTCTTTTAGTTGAAAAAATTGCTCAACTTGATTGTAAGACAACTCACTTGGTAGAAAAGGCTATGAGAGTGTTATAGAATAATAAAATACATACATTTGATATCTCTCTATTGTGAAGATGATACTAGAAATAAAAGTCAACAATTTAATGGCATTTGTTAATGTTTATAAAAGATGACTTACAGTTACTATGGATTCCATTCTTGTATATGGCTAAATAAAATTTCATTTTGTGGATACACAGTTATTTATATGCCCTATAGATTAGAAGTAAGAAGAAGATATTGGTGGACAAAATGAGTCAGGGAAAAGTTCACAGATTAGAGAGAAACCCAAAGGCAGAATTTAAATAAGCGTTTTCAAGTTAGTAACATATAATAAGGTTCTAATCACTTGGGAATAAAGACATACTTAGTGTGAGGATAACCATTCTGGAGATTCAAGGTGCTCACCATGTTGGCCCACTAAGAGCAAGGATATATAAACATTCCAATTGTGGAGAAATCAGTTTATAAGCTAAAACCATCTCTGGTTTGGGAGATCCTTCTGTCTATGTGTTGCTTTTATTGGCTAATGAATAAAGAAACTGTCTTGGCCTATAATAGGGCAAAAGAACAGTGCAAGATGGAAAAAACTAGAGTGAATGCTGGGAGAAAGAAGGACGGAGTCAGAGAGAAGCCATGTAGCCCGACAGAGCTAGACAGAACTTTACCCCATAAGTCACTGCCTTGTGGAGACACACAGATTAATAGAAATGGGTCAAATTAATATGTAAGAGTTAGCCAGTAAGGAGCTAGAGCTAAGGGGCCAAACAGTAATTTGATTAATACAGTTTCTGTGTGGTTATTTCAGGGCTAAGTGGCCGGGAACAAACAAGTGACCTCCTTACTACACATCTCTATGTGCCTTTCTGACAGTTTACAGAAAGCAATAGCTAGCAAAAAGTTCCAGCTATTTATTGCTGATTTGCTTCAAAGCAAGTATTTACTTTTTTTTTTTTTGCCTATTCGGTATCAGCAATTTTGTGCTCTATAATAAAGTGTTCCCCAACTATTAGAAATCAGATTTCAAAAAGCTGGGTTCACCCTTATTTGGCATGCAAGGTCTAATCTTAATGTGAAGCTTATTTCACGTAGTTCCCTCTGATGGTACGGAGGATTCTGACTCATAACTGCTAGCAGCATGGCCAAGAACAAAACCTCGACCTCTTTCTTCCAGCTCTGCACTCCATTACACAGCAAATTTTGCATAGGAATCACTTTCAAGAATTCTTCAATTGGCTCACACAAATGATCCAGATCTGATCTAATAAAGTATGACAGGAATTATGTCATCGATAAAGCAAACGCTTACAATCTGCTGTATGCAATGGCTCTGGCAAAGCCTACCTTTCCTCTGCAGACTAGGTTCTTCTCAATTACTACACAGCTGAAATGCCTGGTGCTTAGAAACTGGAATGAGTTCATATAAGCACTTACATTATCAGAAAATATAAATAGCTCATTTATTCATTTATTCATGGTAGCATTACTGTGTTCCTAAATATAGTTTTTATTGATGGACACTTGAACTGTATCAATCCACTTAAAATTCAAAATGGTTCTTTTGTGCATGACATTATGGCAAGAGCAGTAAAATTTAATTTAATATAATCTTTTAAAAAACAATGATGTTTGTTTCATAAATGAATATTTTATATGTTGTGTTTAATTAAAATAAAACTATGCCACTGATCTCGAAAACACAAAACAGACTTGAGTTCATATTTATGAAGTGCAGCAATATTGGCAAGGCACAACTTATCTTGTTTATGAGACATGCTTGCTATTACTTGTACAGATTGCAGTCATTTTATTGCTGAGCTTAACATGGTTTACAACCCAACAAATGCAATGAAACTGTCAGGAGGAAAATAAGCCTATAAAATTTTGTAAAAAAGAAGGTGGCACTCACATATCAAAATGCAGTTTTTGCTGAAGCACTGGAAGGTTTTGAACTGTTACAGCCTTTTAGGCAGTAGATTTGGTGGATAGAATTCTAAATGAGAGGGAAAGGCTGAGATAGCGCACTAGGCTATTTTTAGAGCGCTGGCTTTAAGAACAATTCCTGGGAGACCTTCTTACTTTGATTCTAAGGCTGGGTTTCAGAATACCAGGCAAATGCAGAATATTTGTCTTACCAGAAAACTAGGAAATGACAGTTCTTTGTCGCAAAAGGAGTGTAAAAAAATATTTTTAAACTCTAAACTGAATCTTATAATTTTATTATTTACTCATGTCTTTCTGGGTACCTCTGTGTGTGCATATGGAAATGTATGTTCTTATCCCTCTGGGTACACACACTTGTTTGTATACAGGCCAGAAGAGGGCATCAGCTTCCTTAGAGTTCGCTTGGAAAAACAAGTGGGTGCTGAGATCTGAATGCTGGTTCTTGTGATTGTAGAACAAGCACTCTTAACTGTAGAGCTGTTATCTCTTACCCCTCAAATTAGATTTATTTTTTTATAAGTTGTTAATGTTAAACTGTAGCAAAAAAAGAGCCACATAGTTTCTGCAGGCTGAGGTGATGAGAGTGCATTCCTGAATATCTGTTCTCATCTGTACACCCATTTCATGGACTCCAGTGGACTCTGAGCCCATTTACAGTATGTATGTAGTCTGTGTCTGGACTACGCCCCAATGCAGCTTTTTTTTGTTTCCTTACCTTTTAAGTGAACATCCACCAGATGTTTACTTTAAAAGACTGGCAGACAGAAGGCAGAAGGAGGCAAGCCATGTGACTTCCTTGTCAAGAGAACATGTCCAGGTGACTCAAATGTCTATGTGACAGGACTTTATTCACATCAACAAACACATTTTCCAAAGTATCTTTTAGGTAATTGCTGGTCCAGAACACCACTGTGCTAGGCTCAGGTACTCCGATATTCTGCCTTTCTCATGCAAACGTTTTTTTCTGGGTAAAGTATCCTGTTCTCATCAATGTTCTCTCATACCTGGTTTTGTTTTCTCAATATATTCAATACTAACTACCAGCCTTGAATGGATGGGTTTTCCTGGACTTCGCTCTAACTTTGAGACTTCAGATATCTCCAATTCCACGGCCCTTTTGTTTTAATTTACTTCGCTTTCTTTACCTTATCCACCTAGCAATAATGATTCTCTAATACAAACTATACTCAAAATTCTATTCTACACCTGTTAGAGATTTGATTACACCACAAAGCTGTGCTTGGAGTGGTCAGTCTGTATTATGACCCCTTCAGAGTCCACCAACCCTTTCACAGGGGTTGCATATTAGATATCCCGTATATCAGATACTTACATTGTGATTCACAAAGTAGTAAAATTACAGTTATGAGGTAGCAATGAAAATATTGTTTTGTTTATGGTTGCCACAACATGTGAAACATATTCAAGGGTTGCAGCATTAGAAAGGTTGAGGACCACTGCTCTAGAGAGACTGATAATCAGTGGTTAACTTCAGCATTCTATCCATCCTATCCTAAAAGAAGTCCACTTAAGTACTCTGCAGACAAAATTAAAATGTGGTTATTTTGCTACTAGATAACACATGTACATAATATAGCAGTTTCATAAGATTGGTAGTTTTTAATCTATTATTCATTTCACTTCTTGCTTGCCATTCAGTTTATTCTCTAGACAAACCAACCTTTTGAAAATAATATATTCATATGCATTCCATATAAACAAGCAAGTTTGGGAGCATGTTTCTGTTTCTATTGGTAATTATGGATATAAAACAATATACATGTATATAAATTTTACACAAATTGAAGCATTATTTTTTGAAGATTAGTTACACCATGTGTTAAGGTCTTCCAATGACTACAGTATATTTATTTGTAGTACTGTCTTAAATTGATGAATATCTAGAGTGTTCTTAATATTTCAAGCAGAGCTCCAGTGAATATTTGTTTTTTTTCAGCTTGCTAGTATATATCTACACTTGATCTTACTCAAAAGTCCGAGAAGCAATAGTAATATATATGTATTAAAAAGATGAGAATATGAAAAGTTCTGAGCCAATGGGTTATGTGCCTAGAAGTTTAGTAGATATTTGATTTTCATCAATTAGCCTACTCCATTATATTTCAAATAGAAAAACTTGAGAACTTCATTGTACAAATTAGCTTTTTTATAGAAGATTGAATAAACAAGACATTTGAAAGTAGGGAAATGCTAGAGAACCCTGAAGTCATGTTTGGTACTTCTGGGCTGATGAAGAGTGAAGGGCTACCACAACACATTAAGGCAAAAGGGAGAGATCATATTCTATTGCCTAAAGGGCAGGGTTATATGGAAAGGATGATCTCAAAGTGGTCTGGACCTTTGATTAGGAGACATTCAGCAGGGAGCAAACTATCATAAAGGAAGGAAGGAGCAAATAATTCGACCAAACTTCTCCCCTCTCAAGAATGGCTACTTCCTTTAATTGCCCCAGCTCAACAGACAGAGAGAAGACAAACCAGACCCTTCATAAATCCAATACAGGGAAATCACACAGATTGAATGTAAACACATATCTGCTTAATGGACTTCTCCCCTTTACTAATATACTGATCAACGACCCTAGTTTTCGCCTGTGTTTCTGAGAAGTGAGATATTACCACACATTTCCTTTAGCATGAGTGGCCACAAAACTAATATCAATATATCAGTTTTCCTTTTTCTAGGTAGTGTTTTTTTACTCTCTGATTACATAGATTCACACACATATATGTATATAAGTTATATATTTGCTTCTTTGTAGTTGAAGAACTTCTTTTTCAAAAATTGCAAATACTAGAGTTCCCAAATAGCTTTAAGTTGATAACATTTTGGGGAGCTTGCCTCATTACTTCCATTGTGTCCCTTAACATAGTGTAAATTATAATTTGTTCGATCTACATGAAAATATAAAACAATCATAAATATCACTGTATATTGAATCACTGGCAAATCAGATACAGGCACAATTCATTTAAATGAGAGTTTTCTGAAATTAAAGATTGTTTTCACTTAGCCACAGTACAATATAAAATAATTAACATTATTTCACTGCTAATATAATCCTCAACTACATTCATTTATTCCTATTTTATACATATTTTTACATCTTTTCCAATCAGTTTCAAAGTCTTTCTTCTTCATGACTGTATTGTGCAGGCTTATCCAGATAAAGGGAATATTAAGATATTTATACAAAGACATGATGATTGAGGAGACTGAGAAATTTATGGCTTCTCTGTATCTGGGAGTGAGGTAAATAATGAGGTATTACTTCATGGCTTTCAAGTAAATGTATCCAGAGCACCAATTTTAGTCCAAATGTAAGAGTCTGAGAACAAGGAGCACCCTGGTCAAGAGACGATTGATGCTGTTCAAGCAGTCGTCCAGAAAGAAGAAAATTCTAGGGACCCATATTAGTGTTCACTTTATTGCTCATCACAGTGGAAGATAGCCTTCCACCTTGGCCAGTGTTGCACTTAATATACCAACTAGAATGTTAAGTCATTCTTAAAATGTCCTCACAATTATACCAAGAGATAATGTTTATTCAAATTCTAGGACATCCCAGATTACAAATGAGTTGTCTCAGAAATTCAATAACTACAAAGACCTCAGTATTCTAGAAGAATGCATACCAAGGACTTTTAAGATGGTCCTTATGTGAATTTTTCCCATATTTTCTCAGGACATAAGAATTTATTTCCAAAAATGTCATATTGTTATTATCTCATTGTACCATACAGAAGTATGTAACATTACTCTTATTATTGGGAAAATATTATTAATTACAGGTAATGGTCAATTTTATTAAATGGATTCCATGTTTCCTGCTAAGATTCAATATATATAGTTAATAAAGATGAATTTGGATTAATAAATAAACAAATACCTTTTTATTAACACCCTTTATTCTTTTCTTCCTTATGTATTTATAACAACAAGAGCTGTGGCTGTGAGTTTAGACTACTGGTGTTATGAAGAACAAGAACGGATCTATTATAAAATACAACCTAATGCACTGGTAGAAGCAGGTTGCACACACAGTCTTGAAAGTCTTGCTTCCTATGTTAGGGCCCAGACTGTGGGTTCTACAAGACAGACTGTTAGGAAGAAGCAATAGAAGCAAGGATCAATATCATCTGTGATGATAAAATAAGATACACCTGCTCTTTTATCATTTCTGAGTCTCAACTTAGATTTTGGAGTGTCCTGAACCAATTGCTACTGTCCTTCATTATGGAGGAGGTGGCCTGAAGATCCGGTTGTTTTTCATTAGACAAGTTAAATTAATAGTTTAAGCAGGCTTAAAAAGCATCTTTTGTTTTGTGGTATTATGCTGGACACAAGGGAATATTGATGCCCCCTCATTCCTGTACTCTAAATATTGTGCCAATGTATCATCTTTGTCTCAGACAAGCTCAGAATTGTGTGTGGATAGGATTTTGGTGAAATGTTATAGCTAACCAGATGGATGCAGTACAAATTCATCATAGGATTCACCAGACTATGAATCCACAGATTTTTATTTAATTCAAAGGGTTATTGAATATTGCAATCACGTTTTAATTACATTAACAAAGAACTCTTCTATTCTGTCTCCTGCATTATTTTGCCCTTTCTTCATCATTGTTTCAAGTATTTCCTTGTCTTCTGGGATAGAAAGATACCTTGACTCACCTTGCTTCCTTGTTATCTCCCAGAATGAAGTCTTTCTCTGACAAGTTTTGTTTTCAGTGTAGAATGGCATTTGAAAGCAAAGACTTTGGCACCTTTTAGTTTTGTTGTTTGAGACCATGAGTTCTAGGCTTTCGGAGAAGACAAAGCAGGAGCATACAGGACAAGGGTGGCAGGAGAAAGAATCCTTTGCTTATTTTTATATTAAAATCTTATCTTGGAATGAATATTCAGAGCTCTTATTTTAATGCAGAAATTAGGCCTTTGCAATGTGAAATACAAATAGCATTCCCAGAATATCATTTGTACCTAATGTTCTATGTTAATTGGTGAGCTTGATTTTTCTGTCTCTCTTTGGATCTTTTCTTTTACTATACATGAAATTTGGCCAATATTGCAGGCAGGGTCTGCACTGATGTCCATGGCTCCTGTTACCACTAATGACTGTGCAGATGCCCAGGTCCTGGGCCTACACCTGAAACCATGTTGGTGCTGCTGCCAGAGCCATACAGATTGTGGTGGCCTGCACTGCCTCTCGAAGCCATGGTGACATCTGACCCAAGCTGTGTCCAAAGGTGTGTCTGGGTTCATGGCTCTACTGCAGCCAGGGTCTGTGTTGATGTCTACCTCCTGTTACCATCAAATGCCATGTGACTGCCTGTGGTTTAGGCCAAGACCTGGGGCCGTGTTGGAGTCTAGGGTCCATGATACTGCTGAGTCCATACCAATATGGGTGGCACTGACACCAAGGGCCATGGTGACATCCAGGCCCAAGATGCTGCTGCTGGTCATGTCTTGCTCCTGTTGCAGCTAGAGTCTGTATTAGTGTTCATTATCATGTGTTCATTATCAATATAAACCATGTGTTGAAACGTGTATAAGGGCCATGCTGAGCTGACCAGACCTGGGAGAGTGAACCCTGAAGACCCCTCTGAACTCGGGAAAGCTGGCCCCACCCTTCATCAGAGGGAGTGGTTCCAGTGGCCTGGGCTGAGCAACACAGCAACCACCCAGGCACACATCCAGGACTTTGAGTTGGCATTCCCAACATCTTCCCCACCTATGAGCTGATGGAGTAATTAAAGGGACTGGTCCTGCAGAACCATTGTTGTAGACTCTGCATGACTCAGGGCAACAGAAGGATATCTGAGAGGAAATCTGGTGAAGGTTCAGTATTGGTGATGTACCAGAGGCTAGAGACCTTGAACCTGACCGACAACACATTACAGAAGAAACATTTGCAAAGTAAGCTGTTCAAATAAAAGAGTCTACTGAATGATACACAGCAGCTCCTAATGCCACTAAGATGAATAAAGAGGTGATGGAAAGACAGAAAAGAGGGAGGAATGCAGTGTTTTTGTTTGTTTTTCTTATTTTTAATTAATATTCTTATTTTCATTTTAATTTTTTCTTATTTTATTAATGATGGTTAAGTTTTCCTTTGTGGGAGGACGACTACAAGGATGAAGGGCAGATACAGAGGGACTGGAAAATGGGTGGAATTGGGGGTGCATGATATGGAATTTCCATCATAACCATCTAGAAAGTAGGTGACACATGAAAAATAGTTGAAAAGAGAATATTCTTGATAACACGTGTGGGAAAGTCTTGTGGCTGATCTCTTTTTCTGAAAACCATATCTTAAAGGCATAGTCTATAGCAGATTATGAAAAACATTAAGATTGGTTTTCCTTGGGAGTCAACTGAAGGCATTAAGCCTCACATTCAGGAGTCATTCTGCCAACTATTCAGAATGTACTATCCTGACTCTTTCTTTTGTTTTGAACCTTGCTTTTCTTTCTTAAATTATCATTTGGTTAAATATTCTCTATAATAAATAGACAACACAATTAGCTTTCAGAAAAGTTGGGAAAGTAAATGAAATAGTAAATTCTATTATGTTTGGAGAGCAAAACTAAAGCCATACAAATAGCAAGAAAGTAATATGAGGATACGGCTAAGGTGATGGCTCACTTGCTAAAATACTTGCTTGCAAGCATGAGGACATGAGTTCAAACCCCACATCCCACTTGGAAAAATTGGTCATGTTGTCATGTACCTATAATACCAGCACTGGGGAGGCAGGCAGGGACTTTCTGGGGTTGCTTGACCTACTTGGCAAATACCAGGCTAATTATGAGACACTGTCAGAAAAACAAGGTAGATGATATCTGATAAAAGGCTACAGAGGTTATGCTCTAGCCTCTGTATACACACACACACACACACACACACAAGTATATACACATATGTATCCATACTCTCAAATACACATGTACATATATAGAAAAATAAATAAATATACAAAAATATTAAGATTGATTTGGTGTCTAAGTTGATATGTAAAATACACTCTCTTATTCCAAACTCTTCTGACACTTTTTTATATGTATAATGTGTTTATATATTTATATATAATAGCAAATCTGTGACATTTAAGCTGCAGGTTTTAGGTTAGAATAAAAAAGAAAAACAGTATTTGAAAATTAAGTTGAGAATTCAAATAAGAATCCATTGCAACTCACATGTCCAATACATGGAACCTTCCTAAAATCCTACCTCAAGTGATTAATGGCTTTCTCTTTACGGTGATCAGCTCTCCTTTGTGTTTCTTCTATTTCTTTCACACTGTACTTTACATATGTGTTCTTATATCAGTGTTCTCTACATGAACAACCGGCAGACAGGAATGATTTCTCATCTTTTTACCTCCAGTGACAAGAACACTTCCTGGTAAGTAACTGATGGTGCTCAATCTATGTTTTAAGATGAATGGGTGATTGCATGTCCATATTGGCCTATATTCATAATGATCTTTGTCAGGGAGAGAGGTCCCTTTCAACCTGTCTATGTGCTAACTGATATCCTCAACTCAGCTAGCAATGCAATGGTGATGAGCTTGAGCACTTCAGTCCCGCTGATCTAATTCATGTTTTGGCAAGGAAAGGATGGAGAGATGAGGTTTGGATTCTGTTTTTATGCAACCCTTCAGCCAGTTCCTGTCCTGTGCTGTGCACAGATACATTCTGCTCACTGGCTGATAATTTCTACTTGCTCTCTTCAGTCTCTTTTCTGGACAGTGCTACTAGCTGCTTTTCTAATCCAAAGTTCCTTAATCATATCTTAAAGGAATAATATATGCTGGCACATGTGTATTTTGTAACATTAATGTAGCTTTCTGTACATTTGTGTGTGAAGTTATGTGGGTATAAATACATGTTTATGTTTATGTGAGGCAAGAGGTTTTTAATGAGTGCCTTTCTTGAATACACACCACATTTTTTTTAACAGAGTCTCTCACTGAACCTGGAGCTCACTGATTGGTGGGTTACTTGGTCAGTGAATTATAGGTGTCTTCCTGTCTCTGTCTTTCTGTCCCACAACATGTGCCTTTGGAGGTTTTTGGTTATGTGCATTCTGGAGTTCCAAGTTCAGCTGATTGAGACCTTTCAATAGACCCAACTATATATTTTGTCTTAATTATTTTTCTTTGGTTGTTATTAGGAGAGGAAAATCTTGGCAAGATATGTTTTGAAAATATTGCCAATCCTGGTCACTTAACATCCAGTTCCTCTTTGAAGGGAATATGATGATCACAAGATACTTTCAGAATTAGAACTGTCAATAGTGCTTGGAAGCCAACAGAAAGATACTCACTCTATGGACTTCACACAGTACACCTGTAAGTATTGGATTCCCAAGGCTTTAGCTTTAAGCCTCTGACAGTAAGTTACTAAAATTAATTTTGAAAGCTACTTACAGTCTAGTTTGCTGACAAAGAGAGTGGAACAGTATAAAACTTGAAACTTTATTTGCTGTATTAGCGATAAACTTGTTTCTGACAGGTGGCCCCATGAGAATTTTTAACAGTATTTCTCTTCTCCAGAGTTATTAAAACTTTTACCCCACAAAATATACCTATGATTTCTACTACTTAGATTCATGCAAGCTTTGAGAAGTTATGACCAATGCCTAAATAGTCTGTAGACTATGGGTCCTCCATAACCCCTAGCATTGAAGAAAGGACAGATTTCTCAGTTCTTCTTTGAACTATTAGAGTAGTATAGTAAATAGGAAGAAAGGCATGTCGATTTAATGTCCTCTGCATACCATTTTACAGTAAAGTCAGTCACCATTGTCATCTGCCCTATGACCAGAAATGCATCCATCTTTTATTTAACTAATTTTACTAAACACTTCGTGACCAATAGATACAAAGGTGTGGAGACAAATAGCAATGTACACACCCCAAAGATATATAGCTTCCAGGGAGAGGCTTATACCCAAACCACGGTTAATTTTTTTATTGTTTGTTTTGTTTTTTCCTTAAAACAGAGTTTCACTTTGTAACCCTGGCTGGCCTGAAACTCACAGAAATCTGTCTGTCTATGCCTTCCAAGTACAGGTATTTGAAGGCATGTACCACCATGCCCACCCAGCACAACAAATCAGGTTTGGATAGTCCTCCACAGAGATTAAATTTTGATATGATACCTATAGAGCAAGTGCTGTAGAGACAAATATGGGAACTTCTTTCTTTTAAAAGACAACAATAACATCATTTTAAAGAGCATGCACCTTAGGCAAGGTGTCAAAATGAATTAGCAAATCCTCTAAAAGGTAAATGCTTCAGTGTACTTGTGGAGGTAGTTTGTGAACTACTGAGCAGTTACAGGTTTTGCACCTATTTGGTACAGATCAGAACAATTACCATCAGTCAGAACACGCTTTACATTAGACTCTTGTCTATTTACCATCAAATCTTCAATAGCAGGCATGTTAGCACATTGTACCTATATTAAACACAAGGACATGCCTCTCATGTCATTACCATGGGCAAGAAGACCCCTTGCTGAGTTGTTGACTTGATCATGTTGAGACTTGACAGATGAGTTTATGCAGCTCATCATCAGCAGATGAGCCGTATCAAAAAAGTCATCTGCTTCTATAATCTGCTCTACGCTACTTCCTATTTCAGGCCCTTGGTATCAGCTGTTTCCTCGAATTTCATTCCAAATCATCCCCCTGGTTTCTTAATTTTCCATCTAACCCGCTACATGGATCTTGCTTCTGAAATTTGCACTGAAATTCTTGTTAATTTATCATTGCAAAAACAGCTGTTATCATTTTGATAATTTAATATTCACCTTACCAAAGTGACTTAACATTCATTGTCTAGTTTGAAAAATGACCTTTTGTTGTTGTTGGTGGTGGTGGTGGTGGTGTTTAAAGTACATAATGAACCAGATGTGACAGCATATGCCTATAATCCCATCATACAGAGGTCTGAGGCAAGAGGGTTATTTTTGACTCCAGGTCTAGTTTCTCCCTATATTACCCTGTCACACACACAAAAATTAAATTAAATTAAAATTTAAAAAATATGCTCCTGTGCTTCTAAATTTATTTTTCCTGAGGAAAAAAATCACTGTATAGTCCCAGATAGTTTTGAACCTGAAATTTTCCTTCGTTTGCCTCCCAAATTCTGGGATCATAGCTGCTTGCTCTCATATTCAGCAGGTTTTCTAATCCTGTGCAGCATTTGTTTTCATACACACACACACACACACACACACACACACACAAGAATATTCAGGTTCTATCTGTTCAATATTTTATTTTGAACACAGGGAATTTGGGAACTTGTTAGGCAACAGAGTATATAAAGGACAAGTTCTAGAAGTTAAATAGCAGATTGTCAAGGATATGTTCTGGAAGCTAGAAATGAAAGAAGCCAGGTGAATGAGGCTGGATCCAGTAAATTAAGGGACCTGTGAGGGACAGAGTGACCATGGCTCTTCAAGGCAGGAATACGACCAAAGCAAGAACTACAGGATCTTTTCAAGTGTCAGAAAAAAGAGATACAAAGGTCAGTTTCAAGAACAGCATTAATAGACATTACAAAGCGGACAAAGAAAAGCCCATGAGGCCTTAACACCGCACAAAGAAGTGCAAGCAACTAAGGAATGGTAAAAAGTGGAGAAGGACATACCTATTGGTTATTCAGTATGTAATGGTTAGCCCTGAAAACACACACACACACAAGTAACATTATACAGACTAGGCAGGTTATATACATTTGTATACATACATGAATGCAATAATAATTAATGAAAAAAAGAGGCCATGAATTTGAAAGAAATCCAGAAGTTTGTAGGAGGGTTTGGATGGAGAAATGTTGCATTTATATCAAAGCAAAAATTAAAACAAAATAATAAAGAAAAAAATCAGACATGAAAAAGTTCACCCAAAACATTAGTCAAGAGAGAGACGTTTAAGATCAACCACAAACATGGCAGCATAAGCTTAAGGGTGATGCACAGACCTTGGTAGTAACCAACAATTCTGTAATACTATTTAAGATCTGCCTAACAAGAGGGAGACCATGCTTGGGATTGGAAACCTACTAACTACTCAGTGCTAGGCATGGTTTTTTGGGGAAAATCTACAATCACTAATATACTAACCCAACACAAATCTGCAATCACTAATATACTAACCCAACACAATCCCTATCAATAACCTATAAACATTTGTTTATATACCCACAGAGAGTATAGTCATTATCCCTCATCAAGGAAAGTTTTCTGAAACAGAGAACACCAGAGAAAATTAAAACCAATCAAAATGCAGAGTAGTGAACCCTATTCCCATTGCATATAAAACACTCCTATACCTAAGGCTCAGGGGACATTTCAAAAACAGGAGTGGAAAGATTGGAAGAGTCAAAAAATGAAGGAGTTCACTATGAGACTGTGTCTTCTAGCAATTTCAGAAGTTACATTCTGATGTATTACTAACCCAAATGCTCAAATCTGATCTGAACAAGTTTGATACAAATGAACATGCCAAACTAGATAGAGAAAATATTGGAGAGAGTTGCTTGTTTGTTTCAGCCACTTAGCCCCAAAATAATCACACAGAAACTGTATTAATTAAATTACTG
>LOEQ01001982.1:178039-195424 GCA_001685075.1 Bramus lutescens | reverse complement strand
TCTGTTCTGTCTACTCCACCCACCTAAGGGCTGGCCTATCAAAGGGCCAAGGCTATTTCTTTATTAACCAATGAAAGTAACAATAGACAGATGACCCTCCTACATCAGAGTGGAGAGGGAGCTTTTCAGTGAAAGACTTTTGTAGGATATTTTTTAACTTTGTCATCCCTGACAGCTCACAGGGACATCAGACCTGAGGGACTGGAGGCACAGGGAGCTGCTGTTTGAGGTTTCGCACTGCCTGGCTTCCTCTACAGCCTGGTGTGTACATACAGTTGCCTCTGCCCTTCTTTGGTGGTGGGAAGTTGTGGACAGTGGCCCACATCAGGCCTCACACTCTGTTTCACCTCAAGGAAAATCTCCTATGCATGTAGGATTCCGAGAAGATTCTTAAGCTGCAGGAAGTCAGAACCTTCATCCTCCTAGATCTCTATAGCAGAACTCAAGCTGCTTACACTCACTCCGAAGATGTTGCTCAGGATACCTAACTTACATGTCTAATCCTTCCTGGAAAGCAGTGTTTTATGCAGCTGATACGACTTATTGAGATAAATGTAAATATTTGGATTCAAATGCTAAAAGTGTATCTCAGGGGAAGAACACTTGCCTGGCATGAACAAGGCCCTGTTTTGATACTTTAGCACTGCAAAACATAAATTTTTTGAGTATTTTTTTATTTATCAGCTACATAAACGCTCTCTATCTTGATTTTCTTGCCTCTAGAAATTTAAGGTTTTGAATAATCCTATACAACAAAGTTGTTCTTTTGATTAAACAAAGATGTACAACTGCTGCCATTTGGTGAAAATGTGGAACAGTGATTTTCTTTCTTAGCAGGGAGTGCTTTGAGGAAAGTATAGCTGATCAGGTTCTTTTATACTCCTGTGGGTCTCACATAGCAATATCACTTTAGTAAACACTGGACAAAGTGCATACTATATGGTCCATTGTATTTCCTTACGTTTTGGCTGTCTGGATCATTTAGTTGTTATAAAAACTTTTCTATTATGTCTGCTTTGTTCTCTTAATCCATGTAAACTTTTTTTAAATGTTCAAAGTTTAAACAATGTTTTTGAGTTCAGCAATGACAAAATAGTAAAAATAAGTAACTCCTCTCGGAGCTGAGATGAGTGGCATCAACCACAGGAACGTCTAAATTTTCTGTTTCAGTTTCCAGCAATTTCTATGTCTCAGTCTCTATAACTACAGAATGTGGGGATATTTGTGAGGCAACTTCACTAGCACAGAACCAACCCTCTACTGAGATGCTCTAGCAGGTGTTGATGATCAAGAACAAACCCACCCCCACAGGATACCCACCAGCAACTTCATAGGGGAAAAGAAAGCTTGTCCACTGTGATTCATTGATCCTTAGCTTGCAGATGGCTTCCTTGGCACTCCATGCTAGATCCCCTAACACAGAAGAGGAGTAGAGAAAAGGGAGACAGGAAGGTTTAGAACACTGGTTAGTTTGCCTTCGATTAATGGAGTCCTGAGGTTAAAAATCTCAAGTAAGTAAAACTTTTCCTTTGCTTCTTTTGATCCTTTCCCAAGGAGCTGCTCAAAAGCCTTGGGTTCCTGCCTTCCTCCTCTTCCTAGGACTCCTTGTATTCTATTTATTTCATTTTTATGGTGATTGTGTTCTTTCTGTTGATCATCTGAAAGAAACCTAAGTTCCTACTACTTATAACTCTCAGTCATATCTGCCTGTTTTTAAAAATGACACCTCCCTGTAAGACCAAGGAAACTTCAAAAGCCAGCCAAATGAGGCGTGTGAGGGGACAAACTGTAGAAAGTTGGATAACGAGGACAGCAGGTTTTGCTATATTCCTTAAGTAAAATCACTTGTAGTGGCTACTTCTATGATGGGTTCCAAATTTACAGGATTAACTTTAAAAAGGAAAAAAAAATGATAGTTCTGGACATAAAGTTCAGTGGTAGATAACCTGCTTGTCATGCTCAAAGACCTGACATGTAGTCTCAACATACCCTATTTCTGCCTCCCCAAATGTTATTAATAGTATTTTCATTGAATTTTCAGAAATAAAGTTTTCACTGAAGGTAAAACATGGGCCACACCACCTTTTGTGTTCCATACTAAATAGGCTCCTGCATTAGAGTGCTCTAGAGGAATAGACCAAAAATCTATATTAAATATGTAATATTTAATGCATATATTAACGGGAAATTAATTAGATTATCTTACACAATAAGGGCTGGTGGTCCAACAACGGCAGTTTGCACGCTGGGGCACAAGAGACCATGAGTACACAAAACTGGATAGCTCAATAGTGGCAATCCAGTTATGAAAGCCTGGAAGGTTCGTGGAACATCACTGGTACTCAGTCCATATGGAAAGATCTGAGAATCTTTAGTCTGATGCCCGCATGGGATGACAGAAGCAGTGGCAGACGCTCTGGCTAGAGGCAAGCACCAAAAGCTAACAAATAGGTAGGCTTGTTCCTCAACCATCTTTATATCTGTCCACCATTTATAATGTATCACACTTTGAGGGCAAGTCTTAACCTCTCCATAAACCTCCTCTCTAAATACCTCTCAGACATGCCCAAAGGGCTGTTTCCTAGGTGTTTTAGAATACCGTCAAGTTGAGACTCAACTCTAACAACCACAGTTTCTAAGACTGAAGGCAAAGTAAATGAATCTCACGGTTATCTTCTCTACCCACTTCAGGCCCCTTACCCATGCTTTCCTGTGCACGGACCTGCCTTGGGCAAGATGAAATCTACTTTTTTGTCTGTTTGTTTGTTTTGCAAAATAGCGGAGATCCTTTACTCAAGAGCCAAGTGGCAGTATTGATCAGAAGGAAACATGTTGTTAAGAGTGACATCGGTCTGTAGGAGTGAGGGTACTCAAGCCCCCCACTTATTGTTGAATTTCCTTTTGTGGGGTTCAGGAGGAAGAGGTCATACTCTATTTACCAACCTCACACTTCACTCACTGGGCACAAATCTCGGAAAAGGTGAGAAAAGAAGGTAGTCTCTAAGAATCTTCTACCAAAATGCAAGTCAAAGGAGAGTCAAGGCTGTCCTCGGCTTCTGAAAATAAGGGCGCCTATTTCACTAGCATTTTGATGGTAAATATTTCTCCTCTCTCTAGCAGAAATTTTCACTGATTATTTGATCATTCTTCGTAGTACCACTGCATCTATTCAACATTCTAATCACTTACCTTTCTCACTTGCTAGTTATGTTCCTAGAAAGTCCTCATCCACTTTCTCATCAGCAGTAGTGCATTGTCTGTAAGGAATTATCCATAAATTCCAACTAAAATAGCTTCAACTCTACGTAATATATGCTCAGCATTATTAGAACCACTGAAAATACTAATTTGTGTTCACAGAAAATGGGGGAAAACAACTTTAGTTTGAGTTTAACTTTAGTTTGAGTTAAAACATGAAGGGAGAAAGGGAAAGAAAAGATGATAAAATGTTTAAATTTCTTTACAATAATACTCATTGAAGATATTTTAAGATATTTTGATAACTGTGTGCATGTATGGAAGTGTCTTAATGAAATCCTCACTTTTGTGTAATTAATAAAATTAACATAGATATTTTACATGACTTTTTGAGATTTTATTTTACATGTATGAGTGTTTTGCCTACAAGTATGGCTGTGTGCCCCTTGTATACTGTAACCTCAGAAGCCAGAAGATGGTATTAGTTCCCCTGGGCCTGGAGTTTTAGACAGTTGTGATATGCCATGTTATGGGAATTGCACCCAAGTCCTCTGCAAGAGCAGTCAGTGCTCTTAACTGCTGAGTCATCTCTCCAGTCATTTATGTGACATTTTAAAACCTATGCTCTATTTAGGCTCCTATATGAATGAAGATCATTATTCTCCATTAATATAAACAGAAGTACAAGTAAGCCTCACAAAAAGGAAATTACTCCAATATTATCATAAATTGTTTCCTATATGTCAGGTTCCTGAATATGAAATGCACACATTATCTCAGGGAAATTCATACTCTTATTGCCACATTAACTAAACTGAGGCTAATTATAATAAAGCACTTTGTTCAAAGTTTGCGTCAAGACATTTGAACTCAGGTAATTACCCCACTTTACAGTTTTCATTGTGACACGATACTGTCCCATTTGATGTAAGGTCTGGAACTCTGGGGAATGTGTCTAGCCAAGATTAGAAGCCAATCAGAGTTTGTGGGTTTGGTCTTGCAAAATAAGCTTAGACTTCTTGGCTTTGCTCCTCTTTGTGGTGGACAAAATGTGAACTTCTATTTGAAAAGGGAGAAAGAAAGTAGCATAAATGACTTCAAGGTTTCTGAACATCAAACACTTCTTACCAAAGAACAGCACACTCACTGAAGTGTATCCAAATAAAAGAATACATGGATTGGACAGCAAGCTGATTCACAAGATACACAGAGCCATTTCGTGGTTATCATAGTTTATCCAAGTAAAATACAAAAGACTGCTTAGTGTTCTTAACCTCCATTAACAGATTCCTGGTTGGGTACCCTGATCTTCCAAGAGCATGATGGCAGACACACATGAGGACCTGTATCTTTCAGGAAATGATGCTGGCAAGACCAACAGGTCTGGCTGGGTGGGGGGCTTGAGGGCAGCCCTGGCTAGGGCTGACTGACTCTCCTTCTATGGTCCAAGTCAGCAGCAGAAATAACTGTAGGCACTTACAGTCTGGAAATTTCACAATAGATGACTTTTCCCCATCTTTCAAAGTCTATAGATGAAGGGATTGGTAAATAATTTGTGCCTACATCTCAGTGGTGTGGGTAGCTGAGATCAAAGTAAGGGAAATTGTACAAATTGTCCACTTGAATACTAGAGAAGCAAGGGAAGCCAGGCCAACTCAACCAAATATTGCTTCCTTTTCTTTGAATTCTTTATTTTTCTAATCCAGAAGTTTATGCTCTAAATGTCTGGCTGGCCAAATAGCAAAAGTGGTTCACTCTCAGGATTCGATTGCTACTAGAAAACCCGATGTGAAAACCAACACTTAGACTTCTTATTTTAATCTTGGTGAAGATAAGGTGATACAAGCCAAATAATCGCGTTAGACAACTGGAGACATTAATAGTGTGCTGAGCAATGCTGAATTAGAATGAGAGTCAGCTTTATGAAAGAGCTAATGAAGACAGGGGTACATACAAGATGTGGAAGTCCCGCATAACCGATTTCTTATCTTAAAGTAGAAGTGAGCCTGTCCTCTCCACAGCTCCTTCCCATTCGAACATGTCATGGTCTTATTTCAAATTAAATGTGTGCTTGACACTGGACAGGCCACTTCATTGTAAGGCTAAGGGCTTTGAATAATAAATAAGAGCATTAAGAAATTCCCATACCATTTCTGTAAAAGCTCTCATCTTTTAGAATATTCCAGATTTGATACTGAGTATGAGATTTATCCTGATCTAACTGGGGTGAGCTACATGTAATTGGCAAACCCAATAGATTTATTTATTCATCCAGAAAATTAGACTAATTCTTTTACTGATAATATTTGTTTCAAAAATAATCACTATTTGTTTATCTTATGATACTTCATGTAATGAAGTTAAATATCATCTTAATTATTTCAGTATTTTGTGAGCCAGAATAATGTTAAGTAGGTTCCAGTATCCAAGGGAATTTGACCAATCCTTAATATTACCTTATTTAACATGGAAACAACATGAACTCAAAGGATATAATAATGTGTGTTTTTTATTAAAAAAAAGAACTTACCAATCATGCACAAATATCTGAAGACACACCTTTCTGATGCTGGTTCACTGACAGAAAACATCTGCATTATTTGATATAGTTATTAGTTGGAAGGGGATGTGAACATAGATGTTAAGAAGAGAGAAAACAGTATCTGTTCTCCCAACGCAAACACTGTGCATGGCTGGTTCCATGAATGCCAGAAGGGGAATTACTAAATTGCTATTTTAATGTTCACTCCCCTTACGATGGAAATAGTCTGGGTAAGCATGACCTTTCTCAAATCCCTGTGATGGCCTCTACTGACACTCTTTCAAGGCAGAAGCAAAGTCTGTAATGTTTAAAACACTGTCCCCTGGTGGGTCTTTGTCTCCTATAGATCTCTTGCTCTGCTCTGGGCCACCTCTGCAGGACCATGCATGCTTCTTCAGATCCTTCCCACTGACCACGCCCTTGCCCTTGCTGTTTCCCTTGGAATATTCCTGCTGTCTTCCAAGCTTCCTTCGCTCCTTTGAGGACTTGTGCCACGCCCCTTTGCAGACTTCTGCTCCTTCCCCAGTTACCCCTTGATCCTCTGACATACAAACCATTTCCCTCTTTCTTTTTATTAGATGTAGCCTTCATAGAAATATGGTAAACGAAGGTATACGTTTGTGGTTTTCCTTTTCAGAATAGACTCGGAACTTTCATATGTTTTGAATGAACAAACACCTATCTGGAAATCCATAGTTACAATCTAGAATAGCGTGCATGCAAACGCTGCTGAAGGAGAACAGCTGCTGCCCGGTCTCCTCTTGACTCAGAAACACCCTGCGGGTTCTTCCTCCCAACAGCAGCTTCAGTAAGTTTTCCCTTTTGACATCTACATATATCCCAGCGGAACCTCAAACCGAAAATCCACTTCTTTAAGTTTCTTCAGTGCTGGGATTATAGGGATGCACCACCCAATCGTTCTTTTTCTTCTGCCTTTATAAAAAAAAAATTAGGTGTGTGTGTGTGTGTGTATACAGAGAGCTAAGTCCTTCCCTCCTTCCTTCAAGTTGCCTCTCACTTACAAATGTGTGACTCCACATTTACACACACACACAGAGAGAAAGAGAGAGAGAGAGAGAGAGAGAGAGAGAGAGAGAGATGCATACATGCACGCTTGCATAATATAAAATGCATATTCATGGTTCATAGTTCAGGTCAAAATCTTTGACTTGGAAGAAGACATTTTCACCTTATTTTTTAAATAACTTTTACTGTTAGTACTTATGTAATGCAAAGTACAGGAATCATTTATGGAGTATTTTATGGCCTATTACATTTTGAAACGTCTTTCTATTGCTGGCTGGCTCTCTATACTGGGCCATGTATATCTTTTGTTTATCTAATCACAAAAATATCTCCTTGATTCTCTTAATGTGCTGGTCTGTCAGCATAACTAGTGACCAGTTATTTGATGTATTTGAAAGACAAGAATAAGAGAAATAACAACATAACAGGGGATTTATTTTAGACTCTCATATACTTCCTTTTAACAAGTAGAAGCTGTGCATTCAATTACTCTCAATACTGCTGTTTAATGATAAAGCAAATTTCCCCTATATGTGTATATAAATTATGGTCAAGCTTTTGGCTGTTTTAGGATGGCTTTAGAATAATGAGTCCACTATTTTCCTTATGAAGAATTAATTTTGGATGATTCTTCAAGTTAACGTTCTGAAATCAAATAAACTTTTATGTTTGTCTTATCTCACTCAATCCATGGCTGATCCATTGAGAAACATCAGCATTGCTTATATGTACATGGACAGGAGCATTTTTATGCATCATTTTAATGAGACAAAGAATAAAGCCAATAGCTTCTCCAGATGCTTTCTAAAACCTGGCTTCAAAGAGCCCTGAGGTTTAATATAGTGTCAGAGGTTATGCAAGAGGGAAATGAAGTTTGTTTGTATTCTTATTTGTTTGTTTATCCAACCAAAAATCAGATATTTCAAACCATGTTGGGGTTGTCATCAACCAAAATGCTTCTGGCCAAGCACTTTCCCCTTAATTTTTACAACCGAAGAAATTGTCAGAAAAATTTAGTCCACATGTTTCTGATTCATTCCACATCCAGTTTCATTTCAGTGCAGGGCTTCTGAGCCTCAGATCTGTAAAAACAAAAACCATTGTTTATCTGAAACTCTGAGGGCTGCAGGTGAGTGGAAGTAGTGGAGCTGCTCTGGGCACAGCAGGAAGCACCCAACATGCAAGGGCCACATAATCCGGTGGCACTGGCGGTTTTCTTTGTGGTTCTTGCAAATTGAAGTGTCATTTTGGCTTCCCTGTCTCAGCGTGTCCAAAGAAGAGCAAGTTTACAAGGAAGACTGTTCTATTTGCTTAGAAACTTAGCTCCAGAAAGTCAGGAAGTCAGTTAACATCCGTGAGGCACATGGAACAGGCCAAGTACTGATGCTACTTTCTATGGGGAAATAACGAAATAACCATAGTACTGAGCCTAAAGAACAGCCAGGTTAGTAGGTGCGAATGAGATCCGAGGAGGTAAACTTGCTTTCAAACTTCAAGAGAAGCTGTCCAGGTCTCTGTAAAACCTTCATCAATGAATCATTCTAATTTTATTATACAAAAATTTATATATGCACACAGAGTTACAATTAATATTAGACAGAGAAATTATGATCTTATTCTATTTGATTTAACAAAAATGTGTATTTTATCTTAAATAACATACAAATCATCGTAATATCTTTAATCATGTCAAATGGATTTTAATAATCATGTGAAGCCATGAATAATGTGAAACTCATTTTATTTTCTAGTTTGTTTTATGGGTTAATTTGAATAACTAAAACATATACTCTGAGATTGGCATTTGAGACTAAAGAGTTAAACTGGAAAAGTCATAGACATTTTTAAGTAAAATAGACTTCAAACTAAATTCTAAGCCAACTGCTGAGGTGGTATCACTACATTTGGTACAAGAACTCTGCCATAACCTAGTGATGATTACACTCTGCCTCATCAAAGAATGGTCTACCATAGTACCAATAGCACATCCTGCCATAGTCACCTAAGATACCATAAACCATAACTTAATTGTGAAGATTCTCTAACAAAATTTGCCTATAGTACCTATTGTTTCTGATGCTGTTCATTCACTGGCTAGTCTACAAAGACATTCATTTAAGATCTTCTCATATTTGATTCTTCAGTTCATATGTGGTGCATTTTACTCAAGTGCACTTTTTTCTTTCTATTATATTGATGTGGGATTTCCCTCTGTATGCTATGAATATCATTGATAAATAAAGAAACTGCCCTGGCCTGTTGCTTGGCCTGTTGATAGGGCAGAACTTAGCTAGGTGGGGAAAACTAAATGGAATGCTGGGAGAAAGGAGGTGGAGTCAAAGAGAAGCCACGTAGCCCCGCCAGAACCAGATGGAATTTTAGCCGGTAAGCCACAGCCACATGGCTATACACAGATTAACAGAAATGGGTTGAATTAATATGTAAGAGTCAGTCAATAAGAAGCTATAGCTAATGAGCCAAGCAGTGATTTAATTAATATGGTTTCTATGTGATTATTTTGGTTCTTGGCAGCCAGGACAAGCAAGCAGCCTCCCTCCTGCATTATATTTTTTAATATTTAAAATTATTTTAAATTTAAATATGTTTTGATCATCTTCTCCTGTCCCCCCAAGTTTTCCCATATCCTCTCTCCCTCCTACCCTTGTCAAAAACCAAAAACCCAATAAAATAACAATCCCCCCCTAAAAAATAAGAAAAGAAAATAAAAGCACACACAAAATAAAAAAAAAGTATAACCAAATAAAAGCACACAAAAAGCTGTGGAGCCCATTATATGTTGGTCAACTATTCCTGAACATGAGGCCTGGTCTATGTGGTTGGTATATCCAGTGTCATTTTCTCCTAGTCAGAATGAACGACAACAGTTCAGGTGTTGACCTTTATCCAAATTATTTTAATCTCCATTAAATATAAAGTAAAACCATAAAATTTGTAGATTAGATCAGATTGTATTTTTAGAAATGACTTCTAGAACTCACGTGTTACATACTGCCTTTGTCATTTTCTCATCAAGGACTGGAATGTGTTGTGTTCTACTTGAATCTGAGAGGTCTTGTGACTGCTTTGATCAATAGAGTAATAAGGCTCAAGAGTTATTGATACAAAATATATGATTCTTCCAAGAAGACTGCTATAGAAGAAGCTCAAGACACATTAAAAGGCCCTTGGTGCTGCAAGTAGACAACCGGCTTCTTACAGCCTCAAACTCTAGATGTTGACACCATAGCAGAGGAGAGACAAACCCCCAAACTGTTCTGGAGGTTTTCCACATCTAAGACCACGTTTAAAATTGTGTTTAAACCTTTAATGTTGGGAGGGACTTGTTAAAAATCCACAGAAAATTGAAAAACAGACAAGTGGAAAGATTTCTGTTCTCTACCCAGACGTGCTAATATGGGAAAGTGAAGTTCTAAAGGATCTAGAAGGCATGTTTGGTCAGGGCAACTTCAGCAAGCTGCAATTTAGCGAGTGCCACGCATTGCTATAGAAGGAGTCCAAGAAAGGCAGTGTTCAGTAACTACAAATCATCAAATGTTAATGTTCTGAAAAGGTGACAGCAGCCAGGTAAGGCCTCTCACAGAGAACTCCCATCCTTAGGCAATGATGGGGTAGGATCATAAACAAAAAACAAAATGGAGATTAAGACGAATTGTAAGAAAACTGGTTCATCCATTTTCCAATGGAAATTGGGAAGATGTCTATTCTGAGGCAAATTTCACCGTGGCTGAGATCAAGAAATGGATGCAAATACTCGAACACACAGTGAGTTGTAAGCCAGGGAACTGAAAATCATACAAGTTCCTATCATGAGCCTTCAGACATCATACCACTAATTTAGATATGGATATAATTTCACAAGACAGAAGTATAAAATAAATAAGTAAATAGACGTCACCCCCAACGTTACCCAACCACATTTGTGTGTAACACCACTGATGGCTTCAACTGAGCCAAATGTCACCAGTTAGCTTCCATCCTAGAAGGCTTTGTGCAACTTCACAAAATTACTAGCTCTGGCTACCCAGCAATCTAAGAAGTGGACTGGCATATTTGGGTTTTTGTTTGTATATACTCACAAGTAACATTTTAGTCCTCTGTACTGCTGGTATTGAAGACTTGGCAGACGCGGGTAGTGTCACAAGATTTATTTGGCTTCACAATGTCTATAAGGATGACTTTGTGCAACTCTTTTTACAAATGAGAAACTGTGGTATTTAAATTCTGCCATCACGGGGTCATAATCATGATGTGAATCCAGGCATCTATCAGCCAGTATGTCCCATCTGAAGGAAATCCTGAGCTTCACCTTGAGAAGGCTGTCCACATGGCCAGCGAGCATCATGAGACAGTAAAATGAATATGAGAAGAGTTTAAAGACTTCAGCTATTGAGGGTAGTAAGTTTCTTTCTCTAATTGCTATCACTTTCTTCTAAAATATAGTTTATTTGTTCAGTCATGGGCAACATAATATTGTAAAATCTTGATATATGTAAGTGGGCATAACTGATAACAATGAATATCTTTATGGAGTTTACAAAAATAAAACAATAAATTAAAAAGTGATCTGATCTGACTTCCACGTAGAAATATTATCCTAGCTACCATATTGGAAACTACTTCCAAAAAGCAAGAGTCTCAGCAAAGAGACATATTAGTGGTCATTGTCATCATCAGTGGTAAGTAAGGGTACCCAGGACCATGGTGGTTTTAGAAGAAGTGCAGAAAAGTTATAAAATTCTGGACTGTGCCCAAGGAAGCTCCTGATGGATTGAATATGATGAGTTAAAGAGACTGGGGACCTGTGCAGCTGAAAAGGTGAGGTATCTACATGGAAAAAGAAGATCCTTGATAGAAGGAATTTGGGTATAGAACCTCAATTTCATAGAGGCACTCTAAACCACAGATGTCACTGATATGGCCTAATGAAGATTCTGGGTAGGCATTTGGATATAGCAGCAAGGGTTTGGCCCCACTATAGGTATTTATATGTAGACTTCAGCATGTACACAACAAAATCTGTTGAAATTGCATCATGTGAGGATTCCAGAATGTATAACTTCATTAACAGAAAATTTTGTGAAGGGTAAAGATTATTTGATTTTTGTCCCATTCTAGACACACAAAAAAAAGTTGTTTGAAAAATGAAAGATTTTTATCAGTTAACCAGCTATAATAATAACTATATAGATCTTTTAGTTTCATACTTGATGAAAGATCATAACAAAAGTTCTTTAAATGGATAAAACATGTTATGGAAGGAGATATATATATATATATATATATNNNATGTTGATTCAAATTGAATTTCAAACATAATTATTTATAGTGGGTTCTGAAGTCAGTTTCTTACTCTTACTTGCCAAGATTTGAAAAATGTTTATCTAGTCATGCCTTAAAATGTGTGTGCATTTTACGTTTCTCATGGTGTTTTCTGATTTCTGCAAGCCTGCTTCTTTCTCTCCTGACATGAGGAGGAAACTGTCTTTGTATAGTCTTTCCAAGCCAAGGACTTTTTGGTTTGGGTCTTTTATTCATTCTTATATTGCAAGTCATGGATTTACTGAATTCTTTCTTGTAGAGCAGCCTACACAATGCTGAGGACTTCATGTCCACTGCCACTCTGTTCAGCATTTTGATGAGAAGTTTTTGATTTCTTTTATTTATTTCACATACTAACCACATTTTCCTTCCCTCTCCTCCTCCTCCTGCTCCCTCCTACTCACCCCCCATCCACTCCTCCAAAAGGATAAGGCCTCACATGGGGAGTCAACAAAGCCTGGCACATGAAGTTGAGGCAGGACCAAACCCTTCGTCCTTATAAAAGATAAGAGTGAGCGCAGCTCCTTCATGTAAAGTGTTAAAGCCCTTAGGCAAGCCCTTATGCTCATCCACTGTTTGATTGCTTGCCCTTCATAAAATTTGCCTTGTGAGAACATAGCATCCCTCCCTTCTGGAAACAGGGAACCACTCACAGGACAACACTGCCTGTAATAACTGGATGCTGGCTTTACATTCTCTAATACGGTCAAGAAACAAATTTCTACTCATTTAAAGTAATCTGTCTTGTATATTGTATTACAGAAACCCAAACTAATACTAAATATCTTCCTGTTCCTGAGTAGACGGGAACATAGCACAGTAACATTGCTATACAGAGAGTAAGATCTGGAAATCTAATATAAAGCACGCTGTCTGAATTAAGAGGACTCTACTGCTTACTTAAAATTTGCTAAGCCAGTAGACCACAAGAGTACAAATGTTTTGTAATTGTGTCATGATGGATGTGTGAATTGATTGCCATCTTTATACTGTATATAATCATTACATTACAAACTGCATGCCCAAATATAGAATGTTTTGATCAATTATACATTAGCAAATTGGAAGAAAAGAGAGAGAAAAGGGGAGAAAAAGATGGAAGTAAGAAAAGAAGGAGGAAAAATCATAAAAGTTATAAAATAAAATTACTTTGAATATCAGACTGACAAGATGGCTCAGAGACCTGCTATCAAGTCTGAGGTTATGAGTTCAACCCCAAGGATTCATGTGGTAGAAGAAGAGAACCAATTTCTGCAAGTTTCCTTCTGACCTTCACAGATGTTACAGTATGCTTGTGACTTCAACCCAAATAAATAAATACATGTAATAAAAATTAGAATATGATTTTTAGTATTTCTTAACTGAAACAGCCACGACTTTTCCAAGAAAACTGACAATCATTTCTCTAGCATCTTCTTTATATAGTGAGTAAAGTCTTCAGTGATGTGATCCTAGTAGATACTCTGGTATATCTTAAATAAATATCTTCCCATATCTTTAAACCTCAGACTATGGCGTGATGTCAGAAGACCATTCAATAAGATTAGCTTTTCAGGGACTCTAAACAAAGTGCCTTACTTTGTGTTGCTTTATTTAAGAGAAAAATGTAAAAGTATCCCAAAGATAAGGAGTTCTTTTGTAATATTCCATAAGTTTTATCACAAATGAAACAAGTTTTTAAAATAAAACAATAATCATCAAAGAGTTCAGAGAACTGGACTTGTAGGCAGCTCAGAGGTACAAAACTTGCCAGTCATGCAAAAATCACTGGATCCAATCCTCAAACCATTCCCTGGGGAAATTTTTCAATGGAAACATTCATTATTACATATTTAGCAACCAACTGTGCAGAAAGTAAGGTGAACATTTTCATAAGAAAAAAATCTAATCAAGGCACGCATCTTAACCAAGGGCCACTTCTCATGAATGACCAAGAAATTACTAATATATGGTGCCAACATTTGCCGGATAACAAGCCTGGTTTCCATCCAAGATAGACGAAATGCAAATCAAAGCCTCAAGTTACTAGATTTATATGACCCATTAAAAGAATTTTAGCTGAGCAGCTTTTAAGTGAGGAATTGTCAATCACCTCACAGAGTAGCAGAAAGTCAACTATGACAAATTAGAGAATGTCTAATTTTGGAACACATATCATATGCATGTACATTTGGCAGTAAATAAATGATTGCCTTATTATATTATTGTACAAAGTAATCGTATATTCATGCAACAATAATTGATAAAGAAAGGAGGTCACAATTTAAAGCAAAATCGAGTGATATATATGGGAGAGTTTGGAGGAAGGAGCGGCAAGGGAGAACTGTAGTAGAAATGCAATATCCAGAATAAAAAAGGAATTAATTATTGTTTGATGTCTTAGAGAATAGACAAATTTGATATCAGAATGTAATCATTTTTGAGAATAATACAAATTAAAAGTAACTAAATACAAAGTTTCATTCTGGGGTATGGCAATAACATTTTATCATTACTGTAGTTGTTACTTCATGGTTTCAGAGGGGTTCGAGTCCATCCTAGTAGAGAAAGCTGTGGAGAAGCATTCCCATACTATAGCAGATCAGAAAGTGGAGAGCAAGGCAGAAGTCAAGAGATGATGTAACAACCTTCAAAAGTCCACCTCTGGCGACCTTCTATCAGCTAAGCCTTGCTTTCAGTGCTGCCAGAGCATCCTGAAATGCCATTACCAGCTAAGGACTAAATCTTCAAAATGAGCTTGTGGGGGGCTTTCAGTTTCAAATCATTCAATTGTTAATTAAAATAACTAATATCGTTGGATGTTTTCAAAGTGTAAACTGCATTCTAATTGATTTCTATCCATTAACTTATTCAACCTTCATAACAGAGTAATAGATAGAAGAACAGACCCTAGAAGCCTGCTACATTGGATTAAGAAAGAACTCTGAAGGAAGAAATTCTAACCATGTAGTCTTATATTGCGGTTCACATACCGAAGATTTACTTTTGAAGTCTCAAAACTGAGGCATACCTGTTCATGTTTTCTAAGCTTTATCATGTCATTAGCACACTCCCAAAGCACAGTAAGTAAAAACACATACTAAAAATATTAGCATCATTTTCCCTTTACTCTAGACTGTTCTCAGGTTTTCCAGAAACTATAATGCTTTTATACCTTTTGTTCTTACTAATTTTTGCAAAGAAACACCACTTCTCAACTGAAGCTTAGTCTATTTAAACTTCTTCCTAGGAAGGTTCAGAAGTACTGTGCTAAGACATTCCTGCACTGTACTATGCTAAGGTGTTCCTGCATTGCTCTGTTAGACTCAAGTGACTAAAAAAAAATTGTTCAAAATTTTGTATAAAGAAGATTTGTGAAAAAACTTTGCAAACTTTGCCACAGTAAAATAAGTTTTGAAAAAAAAACGATAAATCTAAAGATCCTTTTCACGTTTGAGTAAAAAAGCAATAATCTTTGAATTGCGTGTTCCTAATAAACTGTTGATTGATCTTTTCAATATTTACATTTAAAATTAAAACTGTTTAGCTTAACTATAAAATTACTACTTAACAGATAGCCTATGAAGGATAATGAGAAATTCTGTACCCTCATTTCCATTCTTTCTAGCACAACCGTGCAAACAGTTGAAGTAAAACAGAAATCACTGACAAAACACACCTTTTCTGCTGATATTAAAAGGAGTTTTGCTGTGTGAAAACTGCTGACTAATACTAATGGAAGAATTGTGTTGTAAGACAGACACACTTTTATGAGCTCACTTAGAGCAGAGAATTGCTAGACTTCTTCTTAGACTCCTGTTAGTCATAGTTTCTTGTCCTCTCAGTTGCCAGTTTTTTGATGTACATGTTTCTGGAAAAATTCTATTCTGGCAAAGGGACAAGCTCTGTAGGTGACTTTCATCCACGAAAAGAAATAGATTGGCAAAAAGCATAATAAGTTATAGAAATTCACTTCTCTTGTTAAGGTAGGCCATTTTAAATAGCAGTAGTTTTATTTATAGGGCCAAGGCAAATTAACAAGCTCACAGTTTAAGACATCTATTTGTTTCACATTGACTAAACTTAGCTGAGCACTTTTCTGTTCTGGGCATTTCATTAGATACTATAAGTAACATAATATAATTCTTAAATATAATTCATAAAAACTGGGTTCTTTCCTCAAGCTGCTCACAGTGCAGACAACGCACTAAATGGTGAATTTTAGTTTTGCAACTACAACCTTGGTTGTGCAAAACTGGAATTCCCAGCTCAGTAGTGGAAAACTTATCTTGCCTGAAGGCTTTTTTGGCTGCAAACTAATTTTATTTATTGTCAGTGTATCACTCAACTCTGGAGTCTCATTCTCTACTGGATGTGAACTTAGTCTAGAAAAATTCAAGAATACTTAGGCAATTTGACTTGTGAAAGCAGAAGTTAAAAGAGTGTGATATACTCTGGTCTGACTCATGAGAAACAGGGTTTAGGCTTTGAGAAGTGACTAATATATTCTTGTAACTATATGTGTATAATGAGGATAGAGAGATTGAGATAAAAGAGCAAGGGAGAGAGTGTCTGGGCCCAGGAGGGTTAGTTCTCAGTCAATTCTGCCGGACAGAGCCAGTTGGACAGATTTTAAGATACCAACACTGCAAATCAATGTGGATGATGAATCAACCATGCCAATAAGCTATCATGAAAGACCTTCAGCAAACAGATGGTCGCTCAACTTGGAACCTGTGAGTGAGTGTAGTTTCAAATGCCTGGCAAATCCAGGGGAGTGTCAACTTACTATAGACTATTTCACCTTAGCTCCTCTCCACATCTTCAGCCTTTCTAGTATGTTAGGATATGCATTTGAACATAGCTGAAGAAATATGTAACTTGCAAAAATCTTACCACCAAAAATGACAGGGAGAGTGATATTCTGGCTATCCTAGTATAATTAATTTAATAATTCTTCATTATTTCCAAATAACAAAATATCACATGATTACTTAAATGGTGACAAGTATGATTTATCAATTAAATACTATTATTAACATAAAGAAAATCTGCTGATAAATATCCTTAAAAATATATTGATATAGTCTATGTTGAAACATAAAACTCAAGCCTTAAAATATGATATTTATGTTGTATGAGATAAATAAATAACATTATTATGAGAAGACATTTTATTTTTTTAATTTATTTTTCTTCTTATTATTATTAAAATTTTCTACCTCCTCCCCTCCTCCCAATTTCCTCCCCCTCCCCCATCTCCCCTCCCCCTCCCTTTCCAGTCCAAAGAGCAGTCAGGG
>LOEQ01001982.1:154856-170789 GCA_001685075.1 Bramus lutescens | reverse complement strand
AGCAAAGCTTCCACAGTAAAAGGCTGGGTGTCTGGACTGGGGCTATAGTTGGCTTGTAAAATCTAGTGTGACAAAGCCTACAGAGCCCTGTCCACTTCTTGCTGTAGCAAACACTTCAGTTGTGTAAGGTATTCTGCTAAGGGATGATAGAGACCGGAAAACCAAATCAAATAAAAACGAGTTCACGTTGTTCTAACTGCCTGCTCTCTGTTATTTATTTTCTCTGCATGAAGTCATTTGGGCTGGGAGTGTTCCAGGATAGAGTGCTTTGTACACTCAGTGCTTGCTCCTTGCATGACATGCATGCCATGCACAATATTTTTGATGATGATGTTAATTGGTGTTGAATGTGACTTATTTATAATTCTCGAGAAATATACATGTGTGATGGGTGCCTGAGCCTCCAAGACCCTAAGTTGCATGGTAAAGATTTAAAAAAGACATATTTCACAATTGGGCAATCCAATAAGTGGACACGAGCTGATTATCTTCAAATATGGTAGTCATGGAGTTTGAGAGGAAGTGTTAATAAAAGAGACTTTTTAACATTATAGATGATTTGTGACAGAAAAAACCTCGGTACACGAAACGTACTACAAAGGGACATTTCTCTCTTTCACACATTCCCCTTGGAAAAATTTTGCCCATCAAGGACTGACCCAGAGCAATCCAACCTTAACTCTTGCTGAGATATCACAATGTCCGTGGTGGTGTCCCTGCGCTAAAATTCTATCCTGTTCGCCAACAAAGCCCCCTTCCAGCAGAAGAACTGCTTGACAATAAAGTTCCAAATTCTAAACATGTTTGCTCAGCTTTAGAGTTGTCTGTAACAAATTTTCTGGATTCTTGCTCCTACAATTTTTGTGTTATTTTATGTTCTATTGGTTTTGTGTGTGTGTGTATGTATGTATGTATATATATATATGTGTGTGTGTGTGTGTGTGTGTACCTGCATATATAATCATGTTTGCACATATGTGGGTGCACATGAGGTGAGATGAGCATGCAGGTGTGTGTGAGACCATATGTGTTTGACAGTGTGTGTCTGAGTGTATGTGTTTGAGAGTGGGTGTGCATAGACAGAGGCTGCTCTGTCTTTTCCCAGCTGCCCAGACCAGGGAAATTGTATTAATATTACCCTGACTGGCCTATTAGTTCATGCTTCTTATTGGCTAGCTCTTATAGCTTAAATTAACTCATTTCTATTTTTTTTAGATTTTACCATGAGACTTGTGGTTTACCATCACATTTCCAGCACATCTGTCTCCCTGTCTCCTCCTTCTTTCCTCCTTTATCTGCTTATAATTCCTGCCTTACTCAATTCTGCCCTGCTGTAGACCAAAGCAGCTATATTCATTAGACAACAATATTCATAGCATACAGAGGGAAATCCCACATCAACTATGAGTGTGAGTGTGTGTGTGTGTGTGTGTGTGTGTGTGTGTGTTCATGTGGAGGGCCAAGATGGATGTCCAGGATCTTCCTTGATTGCTTTCCATTATATTCATTGAGGCAGAGTTTTTAAATGAATCCAGAGTTTACAGATTAAGGAATCCTATCTATCCAGCTTGTTCATTGGGTCCCTTGTTTCTACTTTCTATGTTTTGGATTTACAGGTGGCTGCTATGCCTTTTATATGAGTGCTTGGAGTTTAGATTCTGGTTCTCACACTTGCATGGCAAATGTTTTTCTTATGGAAACATCTCCCCAACCATTTGTGTTACTCCTTTAATACCAAGTCAGTCATTCTCTTAGGTGGCACTCTTTCCATTTGTTACTGATTTAATATCACTATCTTCTCATCATACAGTATGTTACTAGGAGTTGATATCTGAACTAGTTTTCAAATTTCATACCATGAATGCATGAAGTTATCAAACACGTCCAGTTTTGCAACTGTCTTTTCATACTTGAAGATAATACTTTTGTTTTCAGACCTTAAATATATTTCTAGACACCTCCAAAACTCAGTCCCTTAACATTCCTGTAATGAAAATAGCCCTTCCTAAGAAAGCATACACTCTTCCTTCTAATAAACTTACGCAAAATTCTTGGCCTAGCCTTTGCCAACCTCCTAACACGGAAAAACCCATCCCAATAAGGGATGGCTATGTTATATGTGGTACATATGACCTTCTTTTGGGTTACTGAAGTTCCTATGATTTGCTGATTTCCCTGTCATTGTTAAGCACTGTGGTTTTATAATACCTCAGGCTCCTAATCCCTGATTTTCTCAGGCTCATCCCTTTACCTATGAAACCAACAATCAGACACCATTTTGCCAATGAATAGTTCTCAAGACCGCTGTGTTTATTTAAACTCTGCTGGTGGTACAGCTGGGGAAAATGCAGGCAGAAGTTTGTATTGCTTCATGGAAAAAAATGATTATTTCCTAACCTGTGTCTATGCTGTCTAGACCAAGTGACTCTCATAAGTGACTTCTTTCAAAACACAGTTGTTTGTCACTCCAGCATTACCATTTTTCCAATTTCCTTAGAACTGAAAAGAGTGACTTTCTACAAGGAAGCATCTTGCTTTTTCATAAATTGGATGAATACTTTATAGTGATTTGAATGAGAATAGCTCCCATAGGCTCACATATTGGAAGACTCGGTCTTAAATTGGTGGAACTGCTTGGGAAGGATTAAGAGGTGTGGTCTTGGTGAAGGAAGTGTGTCACTTGGGATGGGCCTTAAGGCCTCAAAAGCCCATGCTATTTCTAATTAGCTCTATCTAATTTGTGCTTGTGGATCATAATGTAAGCTCTCAACTACTCCTCTACTGTGATGCCTGCCTACCTTCTACTATGCAGCCTACCATGATGGTCACAGACTCTCCCACTCTGGAACCATGAACCCCACATGAAATACTTTCTTTTATAAGTTGCCATTGCAACAATGTTTTGTCATAACAATAGAAATGTAGCTAAGACAATTTATTTTTTAAAAACTTTAGAAGTGAAAAAGTAGACAAGTAGGTGCCAGAACCTACTTAAAATTTCTTAGGTGCTCAATAAAGCAACCTTCCACTAGACTCAGTAAAGGTCCTATCTCTTGCTTAATGCAGAACTCAGTGAAGGCTTTCTACTAGAAGAGAGGCATGCAAGGACAAGTACACCAAACCAATTGCAGCTGAATTTGAGCCCCAAAATAGACACTTCTGGTTATCATATTATTTGCTTCAAATTGCGTATGCATCTCTGAAAGTATTACTAAATAATACATTTTACAGATACTGGAAATGGGAAAACATCATTAAATAATGCAGTTCTTTCTCTTTCCCTTTTTTTATGTGACTAAATGATTTCTCTTGTTCCCTATGATTAGTGGGATTTGGCTATGACCAAACTGTCAACCATTTGGAAGTGCTTACTTAACCATGTTATTAAAAGACAGGTAAGATATTCCATAACTAAGTCTATAATTGGCCTTCTTGAAGATTTATTTATATCCACTGTGTTAGAAATAAAGGTGACTCCATGTTGTTCCAATAAATAATGTGCTAGTGAGGCTTTCTAGAGATTGGAGAGATGCCTCAGTGGTTAAGAACACTAGCTGCACTCCAGAGGACCTAGGTTCAATTCCCAGTACCTTCATGGCAACTCACAACCCACATGGTAACTACAGTTCTAGGGTATCCAACATGCTCACACAGACATGAACATAGGCAAAACACCAATGAACATAAAATTAAATTAAAAACAACAACAACAAAACCTTTCTAATCTATTTGAATCTTCAAGATATTAATATCTGACCACTCTTGCTTATTTTGAAATCATAATAAAGTTCCTCTCCCATACTTCAAAGAAGCCACCTACTATTTACAAGTAAATCAGCAAGCATGAATGAATTATACACCAAAGTCCTTTTTGACCAAACACACTTGATTTCCATGTGGCTTCTTAGCAGGAACAATTGGTTTAAGCTTCACCCACATCTTCGCCAAAAGCAGGGGATAATATTACCACATCTGCATCCAGACAACATGTATTAAAGTCCTGGATCTACTATTTATGATGAGTGAAATATTAAGAAATTTGCATACTCTCTTTTAGCTTTGTATCTTCATTAGGGAAATAGTGTTGATAACCACTCAACCTCATGAGTATCCTTGTAAAAATTGGAAGAATTAAAGCAGTCAGATGACAAAGAACAAATGTTCAAAAAGTAAATGTATTGATTAATTTTATGTGTTGGCTTAGCTGGGCCACCAATTTGTGGTGAAAAGATAATTCTGAGTGATTTTAGGGGAATTTTTTAATAAAATTAGCATCTAAATAATAAACTATAGATTATAGACAATAATACATATTGTCTTTCGTCTGGTGTGAGAGAGAATTCTTCATGACTGATTGCCTTCAAACTGGGACATTGGTTTTTCTATTCTCTAGCCTGCCAAACTTTCTACAGAACTATACCGTCTGGTTTCTTGGTTCTCAGGATGGAACTAAACCATCATCTCTTTTTGATCTCCAGCTTGATGACTCACTATGCAAACCTTAGGAACTGCTGTCCTTCACAATCATGATCCAATGGTTTATAATGAATCTGGGAGCTGGAGGGAAGGCTTGCATGCTTGGTGAAAATAAAAGATCTCAAACTTAATCCAGACCCACCAAGTCAAAACTGGTTGTCCAAAATCCTCTTCCTAACTTCCGAGTCTACAATCATCATTTTTAGTCATAATATTATTGTTTTTCCAAGCCACAGCTTCTCTAAAGGTTACTTTGAGGTATCCTTGATGCAGATGTGGTTATAAAGATTCTTAGCTCTACTCCCCTTTCAAACATCTCTGCAGAACTTTGGCATGTCTCAAAAGTATTTCAAAACACACTTCAGGGACAATGGACACCTGATATATGTGTCTCTATAGCTGCTTGAGGTATCATCCCAATCAGGAGAGTTCATCTACATTGAATTCTGCCCCATCCCCACAAAAGATAGATGTTGGATTCTTAAGCCCTGGCAACAATTAATGTGATTTTGTTGTTGTTGTTGTTGGAAGACAGGGTCTTTGAAAATGGAACAGATTTCAAAAGAAGCTCATTCTGAAATTGGATGACCTGCAATAGTATGACTGGCACATAAATAAGAAAAGAGGAATTTAGATACAGGCACAAAAAGACACATTGGAGAAAAGACTGTGTGAGGAGGGAGGCGGCTTGCAGAGTGACGTATTATAAGGGAAGAAGCTCTGAGGACCACCATCTCCATAAGCTGGAAGAGGAGCATGGCTAGGTCTGCACAGCCTCCAGGTGTCCATCCTGCTGACACTTGGGTTTCAGACCTCCAGCCCCAGAACTTTGAGAAATTTAATTTTATGACTTGAAGTCTCACTGTTTGAATGACTTTGTAAGCAATCTCCTAAGAATTTTATGCAGCCACATTTCCTTCAGCCATCTAGCCACTAAAGAACTTGTTCTTTCGGAGGGGTGGCTCACTTTTTCATGATGTAGAAGAGGGGCTTTCCTCCGTTGATAGTGCAAGCAAGTAAAAAGGAACAAGGGAAGACTTGTTCTTTCCTCTAATGAAAACCCATTCATAGATGAGCCTTACCTTCTAGATGTTCTGCAGCTGGGGAGATGAGCAGGCAATGGCTTCTGGGAAAAGGAGATTCAGATTCTGCTTTGCTTTGCAAAGAAAGAAAGAAAGAAAGAAAGAAAGAAAGAAAGAAAGAAAGAAAGTTGATTGATTGATTGATTTCTTTAAGTGTGTAGCTCATGTTAGGTCCACTGGAGTTCATGGATGGTTCCACACACAGGACTTACATGGATAGCAGAATTCAAACAAATGGGTTATTAATTTTAGAAAGAGAGACAAAGGTAGTGAAGTTTTGAGTGTTAGAAGATAAGGTAGACTGAGATGAGTTAAAGGGAAAAAATTAGATAATATGATCAAAATCTATTGTGCGAAATTCTCAAAAGATTTTATATGAAAGAACCTCAATAAACTACCCAGTCAAAGGGTCTGAGAAAATTCCTTGATTCTCCTTCCTTCCAATGAGGCCCCTTTGAAACAGCACACAATCTGGGACCATAAACAGCGCCATTATTCTCAGAACCCTGTGGACCACACTTAAATTTTCATAGGTTAAGGCGTGGTTGTTACTAAAAGGGCCCTTAAGTCCTTCTCCCCTTTTTGTACAACACAAACCTAGAGTACTCTTGTCGTATACTACTACTTACAATTGAGAAAAACTGAAATCATAATCTCTCACAAAGTTTAGATCCTCAGCACTTCACAAAAAGAAAAAAAAAACAGGCAGTATATTGTATAAATTAGTAGAGTTGATAGCCACTTCCAAATCTAGGAGGCCATAGCTTTCTATAGATTCTGACTAAATAGTCAGTAGTTGAATGGATTACGAAAGATAATGGCATTTTTTAAGTTAAAGTTTTGGAGACTGAGGGTGTAGCCCAGTTGGTGGAGTCTTGCCTTGCATTCATGAGCCAGAGTTTAATCCCTAGAACTGTAAGCCTCGTCCCTCTAAAGATATGATGTTTTTTATAGTAATATTTCAATGTTATAATTACAGTTAAACAAACAAGTGAAAAATCCATATACTTGTTCAAAAGATATGTCATAACATTGTTTTATATTTTCAAATTTTATAGTTGCATTCAATGAATTCCTGTGGAATTCGGTCACTTTATTTCTTTTTGGTTTTAATTAAGAAACCCTACTGGAATTGTGGCAGAGCTTCATAAGCTAGAGAAGCGATCATGTTTTCATCCGATTATATTTGATGCTAGTGATTTTTTTTAATTTAATAAAGTCTCAGTGATGTTATGGTGTCAATTGAAAAGTTTTTTAAGAATGGAGGAAATGAAACCAAATATTTACTCAAAGTCATTTTGAATGTTGCAAAAGCATGTGTTTACTGAGAAAGTTGAATTTTCTCAAAAGGAAAAAAAGGTCCTCCAATTTCTGTTTTCGCTGCCTATCAGTTTGAGATTAAGACCTTATGAAACCTCAAGCAAACAAAATAAGTATGGAGAAAAACATTCTTTTAATTGTGGTGGCGAGCAGAGGCAAGGCAGAGAAAGATGCTCTTGGGATACATGAACTCTTCAAGGAGACTTCAGCAAGGGCCACGAAGAATTCTCTTTGGATTTTCCAAGCATAAGATTACTGAACGGTAAAGGTCAGTCTGTTTGCTCATCTTGTATCCCCAAACCTGAGAAAGAAAGCAACCAGCAGCAGCAGGAAGCCAGCCACAGAAGGAAGTCTCCCAGGCACTGATGGACATACCAGGGTCTTAACACAGTTTTTTCTGCAGTAACTGTAACTTGAGACACATCTTTACAGACATCTATCTCCTCAAAGGACAGACCGAACCTTTGATCCTGCTTCTTCGTGCCAAAGATCACAACAAATACTCTTCTCTTGAGCTTTCATGGTTTTGTCCTGCCTGATTGCCCACTTCTTCTATTTGTCACATTTACCTCTTACTTTTTCTGTGTTTTTGGGCCACCAGTCCATTATAGAAAGCCTCTTACCCTAATGACTCTAACTTTCTCTATAGTGTCAAGTTTAGTTTAATTGCTTTAACATAAATCTCCAATTCTTAGAATACAGAGTTTAGGAAGTCTTGAAGACCTTACTCTCCTCTTTCATACATGATTATAACAGAGTTCAGAGAAATTAACCATTCAAGGTTCCTAACTACATAGTAACCCTTCTGCTTGTGCTTGTATCAACATGTCCCTAATGTTTTCACATGTCATCATTTCTATACTGAATTATGCTTTAGATTATTTTACTCAAAACAATGTAAAAACACAATAGAACTAAATATGATAGTAATGTGATGAAACTAAATCATTTTTTATTACCAAATTTTATTTTTCAACAATTGTTCTGCTTACTAGGAATTTAGCTGTGAATAAAGTAGAAAAATATTCCGACCTTCCTTAATTTTGCATTCATATGGTAGAAGATATATGCTAAACAGACACATAACAAAAGTATATAGTTGCCTTGGTGATGCTGAAATTTCAAAGGAATGAAGGAAGACAGGAAATGTCAAGTCCTAGCCTCTTGCATATGTAGCATTGTGAGAACTGGGGTGAAATCAAGGTTTTGGAAATGAGAAAATGTAATTTGCTGGATCTGAATCAAAGAAGAGGCTAATGAGAAAGGATTACCCAATATAATCTTTCTGAAGATTCTTTTCTTGTGATACAATCATGTAAAGTTAAGGTAGAGAGTCACATAACTACAGGGGTGGTTTCTCTGATCACTACCTTCATTATCTTAGTTACTTCTGAGATTCTCACTTTTTGAGAAGACACGATTCACTCACTGACAGAGCAATAACTAGCTAAGTCCAGAGTTTGCATGTCTTCATATTCAAGAACTGAGCTCCTTATTTGGAAGCAAAGAGTCCAGGCTGCATGTAAGGGGAAAATAAAGAGCAGGAAAGACCTACAGCTTCCAGGCCTCTGCTTAAGCATCCATTGTCCTGAATTTTCACAGCAAGAGTCAACAGTGTGGAAAAACTTTACTAGAAGGAATTGGAGATTAGATTGGTACTGGAAATTCAGAAAACAAACAAAAATACTTGCTTAATCCAGTGATTTTGAAGCATTCTCTGAAAAGTGATAGTTATTTCTATGGGACCTTAGACTTTGAGCATGGGTGTTAATCTGACTAATGAAAATGCCGGTGTGTACACTACCATTATCTGAAGCCTTCTGGAATGTTGAGGAAAAACACACACACACACACAACACACATCCTTGCTATCAGTCTCTACTGGAAAACAGCTGGCTTTGTGGAACTGCTAAACTACTCTCAATCTAGCATTTAAACACAGGAAAATGAAGAAAAGTAAAAAAAATAAATAAATAAAAAGATTGAGCAAGAGAAACTTAGACTGTAATAACAAAACAAAGAGAAAACTGTGGAGGAGTCTGTAAATGTGTTCCAAGAGGAAGGATTAGTCAAGATTTCCGAATTTTCTTTTACAGGTTAAATAATTCGAAAGCAGAAATAAAAGAAGTGGAAATGGTTAGATCTCCAAAAGCTATTCTCAAATAGTGTTGCAAAAAAGCAGATATAAGTATCCAAAATGTGCTCTTACAAATGAAATCATTGGTTAGATCTCCAAAAGCTATTCTTAAATAGTGTTGCAAAAAAGCAGATATAAGTATCCAAAATGTGCTCTTACAAACGAAATCATTGTGAGCAGCATCAATTAACTTGTGCACAGGTTTTTCTATTAGGTTTCCTTCTCTTCATCACTGATAGATAACATTTCCTCAGCACCCAAAGAGGTTTAAATGCATCTGTTACAGGTTAGGTTTTCTGCATGACACAGAAAGCACTAAACCTCAGTCAGCAGGTGAATTATGCTTCAAACAGTCTGAAGTGTGTTCTGGTAAAAAAAAAAAAAGTCACCATTCAGGGCCATCTTAAATCCTCTGCCACTCAGCATAAATTATATGTTATATGTTGTACTTATATGTGTGTGTGTGTGTGTGTGTGTGCCTTTTCCTGCGTATGGAGTGCTTATATAAGCAACTTTATCTTCTTCTTATGGTAAGATCTGTTGTTAGAAAGATGAATAAGTGAAAGGATTAAGTAAGAATAATTTTATTTATTTTTGTATGTTGTAAGATTTAATATATGTTGTGATCAAATTGTGATATATTTGACAATATATATTCTGTAGCTTTGAGCTTCCACGTTTTTATTGAAAACAGATTCTTTTCTCGTCCAATATATCCAATTATAGTTCATCCTTCCTCTACTCCTCACAGTTCCTCTGCATCCCCTCCCCTCAAGATCTTTCTGTCTTTCATTTTGAAAGGATCAGGTATCTAAGACATAAAAGCAAAACTTGATAAGAGAAATACAAGGCAATGAAGCAGAAAATATCATATCAAAGTTGGACACAGAAAATATCATATTGAAGTTGGATACAGCAACCCCACAGGAGGGAAAAAGTATCAAGATCAGGCACAGGAGTCAGGAATCACTCGTTTTTACAGTCAGGAGTCCCATAAAGACATTATTATAATATATANATTATATATAATATATTATTATAATATATATATATAGAGAGAGAGGGGGGGCCCAGTGCACAAACATGTAGGTCCTATGCTTGCTGCTTCAGCCTCTGTGAGTTCATATGCACCTTGCTTAGTTGATTGAGGGGGCCTTGATCTCCTTTGCACACTACATACCCTCTGGCTCTTACAATCTTTTTACCTTCTATTCCTCAGGATTCAGTGAGCTCTCAGGGAGGGATTTGATGGTGACCTCCAGTTTAGACTCTTTTTCATGTAATTAATAAAAACCCAGAGACAGATATTTTGGTACAACCTAAAGATCAGAAAAGTAAAGCAGCCAGCAACATGTTTTTATCTTTACCTCAGTCTGAAATGGAGATCCTGCCTCCAAGAATCCTCAGAATGAAAGTGACTGAGAGCTGTCGCCTTACATTTTATATCCTTGTCTAGTGCTAGGGTTAAAGGCATGCACCACTACCACCCAGTTTCTATGGCAACCTAATGTGGCTAGTGGGATTAAAGGTGTGTGTCACCACTACTTGGTCTGTAAGGGTGACCAGTGAGGTTGTTTTACTCTCTAATCTTCAGGCAGTCTTTATTTATTAAAATACAAATGAAACATCACATTTCCCCTTTTTGCCTAAAATAAAGAAGACTATAACTAATACAAGAAAAGACTATATAAAATAAGTACAATGACTATATATAATATATACAGACAATAAATACATCAACAATGGGTAGAGAAAATATGGAATATCCAAAGTCTTGTACCTAATTTACTTTTTATCATAATTGCTTTCTGCATCAAGAAACAAGAAAAACTATAACTATCTAGTCTTCAACTCCCTCAGAGACCCAAGAAAGAAATAATATTAGCTGAGTAAGCAGGAAATGTGGGCAAACAACTTCCAAAAAATGTGAGAAATGACAGAAATGGCTGGCTGGCTGGATATTCACCCAAAGTTCCAGTGCATATCCCACACACTTGTCTGCTAAGCTGGATATTCTTAAGGTCTGTCCTTCCTTGTCTTGAAAATGTTTGGCAGTTACTTCCTCTGTATCCTGCTTGTCAAATTAGGACAACATACTTTCAGCAGTCAAGGGATTTTCTTGCCCAGTGTCTTACTTTTTCCTTTTAAGAAAGCAAACCCCATGTGGAGATTCTTTGATGCCCATTTTCTTCTCTGAAGTAGAATGGTGCTTCCAGGATCAGACATGGTACATTGTCACAAAAAAAAACCTATGTTATTAAAACATGTTAAATGCCATATTACATAGATCTATGAAGTATTTGAAGATGACCTATTTAAAATATTTCTTTGCTTGACCTTGAAAATGTACACAATGTGACTACAATTTTGATTATAATAGGTGACTAACTACTAATCTGCAATATCTGGCTATGGGTGTCTGCATCTGTTCCCACCTGCTGCTAGAGGAAGCCTCTCTGATGATGACTGGATAAAATATTGATCTCTGAGTATAATAGAATATCATTAGGAGTCATTTCATTGATAAATTTTTTGAATTGTCATGTTTTGCTCTAACCTAGGACTCTGGCCTACCCAGTCTCCAGAACCCTCTCCCAGAGTAGGCCTCAAGTTAAATCAGATATTGATTGGCCACTGATGTAGGAGGGTCATCTGTCTATGTGTTACTTTCATTGGTTAATAAAGAAACTGCCTTGNCCGTGCGGGAGCTGGGCTGGACGAAAAGCAGGGCCTGCCCCCTTATTACTACAGGCCACTCCTGCAAGTTCTACACAACCATTGCTTCATCATATTTTGCAGGCAGGACAGAATGTAGATCAGTGGTTTTTGTTGCTGAATTGGTGGTCACATTTCTCTTTTAGTAGCCTACAGAGTACCTTCCCACACTAAAAAGACTAGAACATAAGGGTTAAGTCTTCAAGTAGACACCAACTTGAATTCTCCATGTTCAATGAGCTGTATGAGTGTTGTCCTTGGAAATGGTAATCTCTGCTGTAAGTGTCCAGAGAGCAACTCTGTCTCAGCAACAGCCTCTGTTGTTTGGGGATTTCCATTGGAATTGCTTAATAAGAAACTCAATTAAATGCAAACCAGTCCCACCACTGGAAGCTTCTTCTGGTGACAAGAAATGGCCAGTTGAGACTTTCTATCCCCCATTACCATGAGTCCTCATTAGGATCACCTTCATACTTCCTGGAAGCTTCCACTGTACTAGTTTTCCATACCAACCATCAAGTTTCCCTAATTTCAGCCATCTCTCTCCTCACTCTCTCTGTCTACCCTATTTCCCAACCTGATTCTCCAGTTCATGTCCCCACCTGCCCCCAGTCTATAATTAAAATCTATTCTATTCTTCTTCCCAGGGAAATTCATGTATCACCTTAGTTTCCTCTTTTTTTAACCTAACCTTTCTGTGTTTGTGATTACAATAAAATAGTTCCACACTAGCTCATAATGGGATATAATAATGGGTTCTTTATTTATGTGTAGAGTCACAGATCAACAGCCCTCTGCATGAGTGAGGAACAGGAACTGCATTCAGTAGCCAAGAGGGTATGCATGTTTCTACATGTTTATATAGTACCCAAGACCATACCCAAAATGGGCCAGCATCTTAAAGACCATTGGCTGAAGAGTTCCCCTATTACCTCCCCTTTTGTCTAAATAAGAGAGTTCCAAACCCAATACAAAGCTATATATAATAAGAACAGATATCAAGTATAAAAATTAGAATTATAACCAGCATAAACAATATTAAGCATGAATCACATGTTAAACGATTCTATAATTATCCTATTCTAAGGAGCCTAAGTCATATATTAGAAATGGTTTGATTAAATCATGAGAGGAAAGTAATTATGACTATCTAGTCTTCAACCCCATCAAAGACCTGAGAAGAGAAATAATATTACTTGAGTAAGCAGAAAGTGCAATCAAGCAAATTCCAAAATGTGTGATAAATGACAGAGACGACCTGAGCAATCACCCAAAATTTCATTTGTAATGTTGGAGCAACCAACTTTGGCTAAAACCTAGAGTAACTGACAGATAATTTTCAGAAGCAGGAAAAAAATTAAGACTATCTTACCCTGTCTTGGCAAGGTTTGGCAGTCTTTTTTCTTGTATCCTGCTTGTTCAGTATGGACACCATACATTTTGTCAATAATCAAGGCATTGGCAGTCTTTGCCCAAAGGCCAGTTTTGCCATGAAGAAAACAAGCTCCAAGTAGTGTCTTTGGTGTCCAACATTCTACCAGGAAGAGATTGGTGCTTCCAGGAGCAATCATGTCTCACGTCAACAGATCCCCAAGTTATTTAAATGGCATATGCTACAGTTCTTTGAAGTGGTTGGAGATTACCTATCTATGTGAAATAACAATCTTACATAAAGAATCTGATTAGTTTAACTATAAGCATGAAAAATATGAATGACTATTGACTTATAATTTTTAATATCTATATAGCTTAAAGACTAAGACTTCAAATTAGAATATTAGACAATCTTTAAATAATTGTTCAACCAGTGAGGATAATGACTTTAAATGTAAACAATGTATAATTATCTTGACCAGAGGTAGAAATGTGTAGTGCAATATGACAAATATATCCTAAAATTTTATCAATATGCAAAATGTCTTAAGCAGAGGTAGAAACATGCATGCATAAAATATGACAAAATAACTACATAGGTGTACAAATATTGTAAACAGAAAGAGAAGCATATTCAATATAACAAATATAATTTGATTTTAATAAATATAAAATAATCTATACCAACTTAAATTGTCTATAAGTAATAGCTCACAAGTAGTCACTCTATTACTCACTATTATTAAGTGTGAGCTACCTATTATCCCATCCAATTTCCTTTTTTAAAAAGAAATCCCTGAGCTTACATAATTTCCACCCAAACCCCAACTCTATACCAGTTATAATCAACCCCTAGTTGATGTCCCTAAAATTTTACCCTGAAGATGATATGGATAGTTATCTTTTATTTTTTTAGTCATTTAGATGCCCAAGTTCTCTCGGTTACAGAGATGTAGAGAGAAAGTAGGCACAGTCAGGGAGACACCATGTAACTGCCAAAGGAGACAGATGCCCTGGAACCTTACCGGTAAACTATAAGCCTCATGCTAAAATATAAAATAATAGAAATGGGTTAATTTAAGATGTAAGAGCGAGCTAGAAATACACTTAGTGGAAAGCTAAGAGCTATGTCTGAGGAAATTTTCAATACAAATTTAGAGTAAGTGGAGGGCAAGTAAAGTTTTGCAGCATCTTCTCGGTTTTTCGAGACAGGCTTTGTTTCTCTGTAGCTCTTGTCGACCATGCTGGCCTTGAATTAACAGATCCACCTGCCTCTGTCTCCCTAGTGCCGGGATTAAAGGTGTGCACCACCACTGCCTGGAAAGATTTTGCAGTACCTTTAGTCACCTAAAGTTAATCATCTCGGTAATGATGTCATGAATCCACACTTGTATGTCTATATTTTATCTCACTGGTTGGATGCAAGGATGAATTTATGGGTTTCTAGATACATGTTTTTATCTTCACATCGTTAGAGATGACTTTTTTGTTTCTTTCTGCCTAACTAATATGTAGGAAGAAGTTCGGCATTAAGCTGACATGTCCTAAAATCTTCTGAGGCTATGGGGATCAATATGGATCAAAATTTTCCCTTTCATGTTTTTCATATCTTTTCTGAAAAACATGCAGTTTCCAGATGGGGGGTTCTGTTCTGGTGTGGACTGGGGTGGCTTGTCATTTCTTTATTTCTCTATTTTTTCCAGAATGATCATCATCAGCTATGCTTTCGTACTGCTGGAAATTGACCTGAAAGCCTTACGTAGTCTACCACAACCAAGCTACATCTTAGCCAGCAACTGCCAATCCTCATTTGCCAATTTTGCTTTTTCTTCAAACTTGATTGCAAGGTATTTTTTCTGTAAAATATGTACAAGAGGAAATTTAGCAAGTATAAAGAAAAACTATTTTCCTGCTGCCAACAGGAAATTCTAAGAAATTTATAATGTTTAGATTTATGCTATGAGGTGAATTAGTCACCACCCACCCACCAGATCCAGTGACCAGAAATCCTAGGTGATGTCATAAGCTTTTAAAAGAGGATGACTGTCCAGAGGTTATTTTTGTGTGTTTTCAGTTTTAAGTAAGGAACTAATTTTATTTTCCTGCTTAGAATAAGCCAATGTTATTCTAAGATTGCTGCCTGGAATAGTGGTAAGGGTTACAGAGCTAAATTGCTTGGGTTGGAGTTCCTTCTTGAGCATCTTTAAGGTATTTAATATTTCTATACATATGTCTGAGTTTTATCACTTGGAAAGTGAAGTTAAACACCTTACTTAGATTATTATGATATCAATCCAGTATATGTTTCAACTAAAGCAATGCTGAGCCATAGCAAACACATTGCTTTTATTACATGTCACAATTACTAAGTCATTCTTACAAAATATTTAACTAATCTATCCTTGGGAATTCCCCTTATTTTTGGTTTTGGAAATAGCTATTTTATTCTAATAACACACTAATATGTTTTGTGCTAGAACAATTCAGGAAATATTTGTAGCAGCTTTTGTGTCTGAAGGATTACCTCTTGTCGTCTTGCTTTTTTTCCAGGTTGTTTTTAGATATTCACATATACCTGATATTTTTATTGGCATAGCATTCATTTATACGTTAGATGAGAAAAATCAATGCTTTCTTTCACTATGGTAAGGCAACTTATAAAAAGGAACATTCAATTTGGAGCTCACAGTTCCAGAAGGTTATCATGGTAGATACATGTTTAAAGTATATGCATTTTGTGTAATATTGTGATAGTTAGAAAAATGATAAGAATTAATAAATAAGAGAGTTATTATAGGCATTGAGTTGAATGAACTGGATAGATGATAG
>LOEQ01001982.1:117975-144895 GCA_001685075.1 Bramus lutescens | reverse complement strand
TAGTTTCTTGAGTTCTTTATATATTTTGGAGATCAGACCTTTGTCTTATGTGGGTTGGTGAAGATCTTCTCCCACTCAATAGGCTGCCTTTTTGTCTTAATGACAGTGTCCTTTGCTTTACAGAAACTTCTCAGTTTTAGGAGGTCCCATTTATTCAATGTTGCATTTATTGTCTGTACTACTGGGGTTATACTTAGGAAGTGGTCTCACATACAGAGATATTGTCTTAAACATCAAAAATTGTGAGAAAGCTGCTCAGACTGGCCAATGGATAGTGCATATATTAGTTTCATCTAACTAGGGTGTAGTCTTTGGAAATGAAACTGACATTGAAACCATATATCAGTAAGAAGCTTATATCCTAATGCGTATATTGCCTACTAAAGAAAAAGAATATCAGTATCCTCAGAGGGATTTAAGTAAAACTCAGAGTCTCAAAATGCAACACTGAAAATATCTAGGATATAACCTAAGATTACTTAGTAGATAAATAACTAGGAAATCTGAGCCTGAATTCGATAAGACCACGAACAGACACCAGCACTCATGACATACATATTGGAATTATCTGGTAAATCCTATACAGCAAATATAATAAGACACTTTGAGAAATAAGGAAAATCAGTTTAGAATAAAAGAAATGATCTTAAAAATCTCACCTTTTTTTTACAATATACAAAAAGTAAATGGAGAATTTAGAGCTGCAAAACTAATAATGAAAATGTGAAATTTCCTTGAAGTCTCAATAGCATTTTCTAGGTGATATAAGACGATGACCTCAGAACTCAGTGAAAGGCTTTTCAAATTCGGCATGCAGTAAAGAAACAGAAAAAAGTAACAGAACTTCAATGATTTATAATAATGTATTAAAATATCTGATATTTATTTCATTGGTTTCTCAAAAAGCCAATTTGTTAACAAAAACACACAAATACATATTAGAAACAAAACTGTTGTTGATATAATTTGCTAAACTTCCAAAATATGGTGAAATATATAAAACTACAGAATTAAAGAAATACACACACATGCAGTCCACATCAAATCGCACACATATACAATAATAGAGCTTTTAAACTTATTTTCTAAAAAGATGAAAGCTAAAAGAAAGTATACTATTACCAGAACTGATAATAATAAATATCTACCACTTAAAAGAAGATGTGATAGTGGATGGGATAAGAAAAGAGAATATAAATGATAAACATTTATAGAATTCATAGGTTTTTTTCATTACATATGTTACTTTTCCTTCCTCTGTTGTGTAAGCCATGGTAGTAGGAAGCCCTTCTAATGGCTAAAAGTGGGGTCCCCTCCTTCCTGTTGGCCTTGCTGTGGTGTCATTCCTCTCAGTCGATCAGTCACTATTACAGATATTCATAATTTAACCATTATAGCTGATATATCACATTTTGACTTCTTAAAGAGGTACAATGGAAAACAACACAGATGATGTGTAAATGTTGGGTATGCTAATATATATATATGTGTGTGTGTGTGTGTGTGTCACATACATGTGATATATATGATTTACACTAAATGATATGATTTGTATATGATTTACACAAAAGCTTATAATCGAATTTTAAAGCAGGTTTATTCAGAATTTCTAACATTCACAAATATTATTTTTCTTTAAGAGTAATAAGATACACTATATTAATTTCTCTGAAGTAAATATTACCCAAAAGCTAAAAGAATTAACTGATATATTCAGAAATAGAGATGATTTTCAAGGGTTCTATTCTCAGGAAGAAGAAGGCAGTTTTAGAAAATTATATATCTGTGATTCTATTTACAAGATGGTCTCAAAAATGAAATAAGTGACAGAAAAAAGATCAGTGGCTGCAAATTAGGTTGCAAAGGGGGGCAACTAGCATGAGGGGGTTCTTGGGACGATGGACTGGTTTTCTAAGCTCAGTTGAATGACATTTATATAGCAGGCATGTGTGAAAATTCAAGGAACTCTTTACCAAGAAGTCATCATCTTATGCACTAATTTTTAGAATACAAATTTTAAAAAATATAAAGTATTTGTGTCTCAAAATTTTACAAGAAAGAAAAAATTGAAGAATACTCAAAACATGGTAGAATTATTGGCAAACATTCTAATGATTCTCACAAGGTAAGCAAGTGCTTTTGGTAACCAATACACATTTTGCTAAGAAGTATAATTTTCATGTTCTTTGTACCAGGATCTCTTCTCCCTACATATTCTTCAAGTCGGGCATTCATCTCCATTACTCCTAAATAGGAAAAGGGAAATCCATCAAAGAAATACAAAGAAAGACAAACTATTTACTTGAGAAAACAGAGGACTCATGATTTGATGAAGAAAGTAATTCTGAAGTAGCTAATATAACCTGGCTTTTGGTCTTACTCAACAGCAGTATCTACTACCAACATTGCCTGTTTTCTTCCTCTTGCCATGTGAGGATCCCTCTGCATCAGCCTGCAATTGGCTGACATTTCAGTTACTAATTTCTGGGAGAAAGAATCAGAGTACCTTTTTAAATAGTTATAACCTTTTTCTATGTTTATGTAGGTCATCTGTGTCTTCTCAAAGAAAATGTCAGATTACCTCTATTGGAGGAAAGACCATCACTTTCTTTTCCTGTGTTTGTCTCTTCATGGTCACTTAAATCACATGTTTATGGAGTCTTTGGTTTTTGGAAGACAGCATGGTACATGAAGAGTTTGGATTTAGAACTCAGAGAGATGCAGAACAAAATAAAGCTCTGTCATGTTTTTAGTGTGATTCCACTCTCAACTTCTGTGTTTGAAAACTCATCTTAAGGTTTCTCTTTAGAATTGGAAGAGTTCTTCTGGGTAAACATTCCAACAGTATGACATGCAGAAATGTCCAGTAAATATTTCTTTATATATATATATATATATATATTCATTTATTCATTATACATCTTCTTTTCTACCTTGATGTGTGTTATAAACCTAAACCTCAGGATGATTTCCAAATTTCTTCATAGCTTAAGTTTGCCTCAGAGACACTAAGAAGTATGTGTTGAATGGAAATTTTGTTTGGATTCGTTCTTTTATATTGGGCATTTCTGTGTGCTTAGCTTCATGCAGCATAATTTGTATTCACTATATACTTGCTATATGTTCTATATCGCATTTTAGAAATATAAATAACCAGAGCTTGAATTCTGGAAAGAAGTCAATTGACTGCAGAGTCTGTAACTTTATCTACAAGATTCTGACCTTTCTGTGAAAGGACCCAGTACAGAAACAGCAGAAGACATAGACAGACTTTGAATATGTCAGGGACTGACAGAAGACTTTACTTCATTATTAAAGCACTGTGTACAGTGTTTGACCATATGAACTCATGCTAAGTAATTTCACTTCATTGGATTACACAGAAATTCTAAATTTAGAGATATAAAATATATTGTACTTTTCTTTATTTGAGATTATAAGTAATCTTTATTTGGATTACAGCACTTAATACCTCTTTTTGACAGTATTAAATACCAATAAACCAAAGGATAATTCATGCAATGCTAAAAATAGAAATTTTCCAAGAATTTTAATTACAGTACTTATGAAATCAAGAATTGTTTGTGGACCTGATTTTGACCACACCTACATAAGAAAGTATTCAAACCCCTACCTTTGACAAGGCTAAACAGACTTTCAAACGAGTTATCCCTGAATGGAAAATTTGAAACTTAGAGATTCTTCACCACACACTGGGACTAACCACTGAGAACACTTGAGCAATATGATAGCCCCTAAGGTCATATGCAGAAAAATATGTATTTTCCCCAACTGACAAGAAAATGAAATCCATCACATAAGAGAATCCAAAGAAAAATACATGTCTGTTAGATAGCCCACAAGGATACCCATAGGAAGTAGGACAGATATGTCTAATTCATAAATCTGATGGCATTTCACAATACTGGTGACAGTTTTGATTCACAATGGCATGCCAGTCATCTTAATTTTTTAGTTGAAAATAGATTGTTCTCTCATACAACATGTCCCAAGCACAATCTCCCCTCCCCCCGTTCCTCCTAGCTCTCCCCCACTACCTCTCACTCCCTTCTCCCTCCTGTGACTCACTTCTCTCTTTCCCTCCCTCTCTCTGTTTCCTGGAAACTATAAGGTGAACTGCTGTTCTTTGCTCAACACTCTGCCATAATGAAAAAAAAAACCTTTTAAAACCCATGGTTCCAAAGAAATATTTCTTTTTTATTATTTTTATTAAGCTATATATTTTTCTTCATTCCTCTCTCTTTCTCTCCTCTCCCCTTCTATCTTCTACCATGGTCCCTATGCTACCAACTTACTCAGGAGATCTTGTCTTTTTCTAATTCCCCTGTACAGTAGATCCATGTATATCTCTGTTAGAGTCTTCTTTGTGGTCTAGGTTCTCTGGGATTGTGAATTATAGGCTGGTTTTCTTTGCTTTATATTTAAAAGTTACTCATGAGAGAGTACACATGATATTTGTCTTTCTGGGTCTGGGTTACCTTACTCAATGTGATGTTTGCTAGACCCATCCATTTGCCCACAAATTTCAAGATGTCATAATTTTTTTTTCTGCTGTGTAGTACGCCACTGTGTAAATGTACCACATTTTCCTATCCATTCTTCAGTCAAGGGGCTTTTAGGTTGTTTCCAGGTCCTGGCTATGATGAACAGTGCCGCTATGCACATAGTTGAGTACATGTCCTTGTGGTATTGATTGAGCTTCCTTTGTGTATATACCCAAAAGTGATATTGCTGGGTCTTAAGGTAGGTTGTTTCCTAATTTTCTAAGAAATCACCATACTGAAATCCAAAGTAACTGTACCAGTTTGCACTCCCACCAGCAATGAAGGGGTGATCCCTTTCCCCAACATCCTCTTCAGCATAAGTTGTCATCAGTGTTTTTGATCTTGGCCATTCTCACAGGTGTAGGATGGAATCTCGGAGTTCTTTTGGTTTGCATTTTGTTGATGGCTAAGGATGTCAAGCATTTCCATAATGCCTTTCACCCATTTTAGATTCCTTTGTTGAGAGTTCTCTGTTTAGGCCTGTACCCCAATTTTTTAAAGTTGGATTTTTTTCTTCTTTTGATGACCAATTTCTTGAGTTCTTTGTATATTTTGGAGATCAGTCCTCTGTCTGATGTGGGGTTGGTGAAGATCTTTTCCCATTCTGTAGGCTGTCATTTTGTCGTGTTGACTGTGTCCTGTGCTTTGCAAAAGCTTCTCAGTTCAGGAGGTCCTATTTATTAATTGTTTCTCTCAGTGTCTGTGCTACAGGGGTTATATGTAGGATGTGGTCTCCAAAGCATTCAAGTGCACTTACCACTTTTTCTCTTTTATGATATTCAGTATGGTTGGGTTTATGTTGAGGTCACTGATGCATTTGGACTTGTGTTTTGTCCATGGTGAAGATATGGATCTCTTCAATCTTCTAGATGTTGATATATGTCAGTGCCATTTGCTGAATATACTTTCTTTTTTCCATTGTATTAATTTTAGCTTCTTTGTCAAAAATCAGGTTTCCATAGGTGTGTGGATTGATATCTGGATCTTCAATTCAGTTCCATTGGTTCTCCTGTCTGTTTTTATACCAATACCAGGCTGTTTTCAATACTGTAGCTCTGGAGTAGAGTTTGAAGTCAGGAATTGTGATGCCTCAAGAAGTTCCTTTATTATACAGGATTATTTTTGCTATTCTGGGTTTTTTCTTTTCTTTATTAAGTTGAGTATTGTTCTTTTGAGGTCTGTGAAGAATTTTGTTGGGATTTTGATGGGCATTGCATTGAACCTGTAGATTGCTTTTGGTAAGATTACTATTTTTATTATGTTAATTTTACCTACCCAAGAGCATGGGAGATCTTTCCATTTCCTGGGGTCTTATTTAATTTCTTTCCTCAAAGATTTAAAGTTCTTGTCATACAGATCTTCCACTTGTTTGGTTAGTTACTCCAGGATATTTTGTGTTATTTGTAGCTATTGTGAAGGGTGATGTTCCTCTGATTTTTTCCCCAGACCATTTATCTGTGTTAAAAAAAAAAAAGGGCTACTGATTTTTTCGAGTTAAACTTGTATTCTCCTATATTACTGAAGGTGTTTATGAGTTGTAGAAGTTCCTTGGTAGAAGTTTTGGGGTCACTTATGTAAACTGTCATATCTTCAGCAAATAGTGAGAGTTTGACTTCTTTTCTGATTTGTATCCTTTTGAACTTCTTTTGTTGTCTTATTGCTCTAGTTAGAACCCCATATACTATATTGAATAGATATGAAGAAAACAGACAACCTTATCTTATTTCTGATTTCAGTGGGCTTGCTTTGAGTTTCTCTCCATTTAATTTGATGTTGACTGTTGATTTGGTATTTATTGCCTTTATGATGTTTAGGTATGTTCCTTGTATCCCTGCTCTTTCCAAGACCTTTATCATGAAGGGATGTTGCATTTTTGTCAAAGGCTTTTTCAGCATCCAATGAGATGATCATGTGGTGTTTTTTCCAGTTAGTTTGTATGGTGGATTACATTGACAGATTTTCATATGTTGAGCCATTTCTGAATCTATGGGATGAAGAAAACTTGATCATGGTGGATGATTTTTATGATGTGTCATTGGATTTGTTTTTCCAGTACTTTATTGAGTATTTTTGCATCAATGTTCATGACTGAGACTGGTCTGTAATTCTCTATCTTAGTCTTTGTGTGGTTTGGTTATCAGGGTGATTGTAGCCTCACAAAAACAGTTTGACAATGTTTCTTCTGTTTCTATTGTGTGGAACAATTTGAGGAGTATTGGAATTAGTTCTTTGAAAATCATAAAGAATTCTGTGCTGAAACAATTTGGTCTGGGCTTTAATTTTTGGTTGGGAGACTTTTGATGACTGTTTCAATTTCTTTAGGAGTTATAGGTCTATATAATTTGCTTTATCTTATCTCAATTTAATTTTGGTAAGTGATATTTGTCCAGAAAATTGTCCATTTCCTTTAAGTTTTCCTTTAAATTTTGTAAAGTAGACGTTTTCAAAATATGACCTAATGATTCTCTGTATTTCCTCCATGTCTGTCCCTTTTCATTTCTGATTTTGATAATTTGGATATTCACTCTCTGTCTTTTGGTTAGTTTGAAAAAAAAAAAGCTTGTCTATTTTGTTGATTTTATCAAAGAACCAACTCTTTGTCTCATTGATTTTTTGTGTTGTTTTCTTTGTTTCTATTTTGTTGATTTCAGCTCTCAATTTGGTTATTTCCTGCTGTCTAGTTCTCCTGGGTGAATTTGCATCTTTTTGTTGTAGAGTTTTCAGATGTTATGTTAACTCACTAATATGGGATTTTTCTACCTTCTTTATGTAGGCATTTAGTGCAATGAACTTTCCTCATAACACTGCTTTCATTGTGTCCCATAAATTTGGGTATGCTGTGTAGTCATTTTCATTGAATTTTAGGAAGTCTTTAAGTTCTTCCTTTATTTCTTCCTTGACCCATTGATGATTTGGGTGAGCATTGTTCAATTTCCATGTGTTTGTGGGCTTTCTGATATTAGTGTTGCTGTTGAATTCTAATTTTAAGCCATGGTGATTCAATAAGAACCATGGGATCATTCCAATTATTTTGTATCTGTTGAGGTTTCATTTATTAACCTGTATGTGGTCAATTTTTGAGAAGGCTCCATGAGGTGCTGAGAAGAAGATATATTCTTTTATGTTTAGATAAAATGTTCTATATATATGTCTGTTAAGTCCATTTGAGTCATAATATCTGTTAGTTCCATTATTTCTCTGTTAATTTTCTGTCTGACAGACCTGTCCAGTGGTGAGAGTGGGTGGTGTCATCTCCCACTATTAGTGTGTGGGGTTTAACGGGTGATTTAAACTTTAGAAGTGTTTCTTTTACATATGAGGGTCACCTTGTATTTGGAGCATAGATGTTCAGTATTGAGATTTTCTCTTGATGGATTTTTCCTGTGACTATTATGAAATGTCCTTCTTTGTCTCTTGATTATAGTCTACTGATTATAGTTTGAAGTCTGTTTTGTTAGATATTAGGATAGTTACACTAGCTTCTTTCTTAGGTCCATTTGATCGGAAAAGTTTTTTCCAATCCTTTTCCTTACCCCTTTACTCTGAGGCAATGTCTGTCTTTGAGGTTGAGGTGTGCTTCTTGTATGTAGCAGAAGAGTGGATTCTGTTTTCGTATCCAATCTGTTAGCCTGTGTCTTTTTATAGGTGAGTTGAGTCCATTTATATTAAGGGATACCAATGACCAGTGATTGCTAGTTCCTGTTATTTTAGTTTTTGTTGATGGTAATGTTATGTTGTGTTTGTCCATTCTTTGGGGTTTGCTGCTATGAGATCAACTATTGTCTTTGTTTTTGTGGTTGTAGCCAACTTCTTTAGGTTGGAGTTTTCCTCCTAGTATTTTGTGTAGGTCTGGATTTGTGGGTAGGTATTGGATAAATGTGGTTCTGTCATGAAATATCTTGTTTTGTTAATCTATGGTGATTGAAAGTTTTGCTGGGAATAGTAGGCTGGGCTGGCATCTGTGGTCTCTTTTTGTCTATATAATGCTTGACCAGCACCTTCTGGCTTTCATTGTTCCATTGAGAAGTCTGGTATAATTCTGATAGGTCTGTGTTTATATGTTACTTGCCTTTTTTCCATTGCAGCTCTTAATATTCTTTCTTTATTCTGTATGTTTAGTGTTTTGATTACTATGTGGTGATTGGACTTTTTCTTTGATTCAGTCTATTTGCTGTTCTGTAAGCTTCTTGTATCTTCATATGCATATCTTTAGGTTGGGAAATTTTCTTCTATGATTTTATTGAGTTTATTTTCTGTGATTTTTAATTGGACTTCTTCCCCTTCTATCCTTATTATTCTTAGGTTTTTTCTTTTCCTGGTGTCCCATATTTCCTGGATATTTTGTGTTAAGCTTTTGTTAGATTTAATGTTTTCTATGACCAATGAGTCTGTTTCTTCTATTGTATCTTCAATGCTTGAGATTGTCTCTTCCATCTCTTGTATTCTGCTGTTTATGCTTGCATTTGTGGCTCCTAGTTGTTTTCTCGTAATTTCCATTTTGATAATTCATTAGGTTTGTGGTTTTTTTGGTTTGTGTTTTCTTTGTTGTCTATATTTTGATTTTCAAGTCTTGAATCATTTCTTTCATCTGTTTTATTGCTTTTTCTTGGTTTTCTATAAGGCATTTGTTGGTTTCTTCTAATTTTTTTGTTTGTCGTTTTCTCCATTTCTTTGAGGGAATTTTTCATTTCCTCTTTAACAACCTCAAACATTTTCCTAAAGTTATTTTTTAGGTCATTTTCTTTTGCTTCATCTATATTTGGATGGTCAAGTTTTGCTGTTGTAGGGACACTGGTTTTTGTTTGTGTCATGTTGCTCTTTGGGGTTTTGTGTGTGTTCTTACCTTGTCTACCCATCTTTTCCTCTGATTGGTATAGTTGGGCCTTTGTTTCTAGTGATCAGTCTTCCGGGTGGATTTAAGGCTCAGTTAGTTGCTCCTTGTGGTGCAGTCAGGACCAAAGTTCCAGTCACCCCAGATGTCACTGGGTGTTCCCAGAGGCTGCTCAGCACTCCTGAGGGTAACTCTGCAATAGTGGGGGTCCTTTGGGCCTGCTCCCACAGAGGTTGCTTGCTTGGAGCTCTTACTGCTGAGGTTGCTGCACTGGACCTGCTCTAGTAGAGGTTGCTGGCTCAGGCCTGGTTCCCTCGTAGGTCACTGATTCATGCCCAGTCCCGCAGAGGCCTCTGGTTGTGTCAGCTTTGTCTTTCGGTGGCTCCCTTGTAACTGCTCCTGCGGAGATAATTGTCTCAGGCCTGTTCCATTGGAGGTCACTGGCTCCCCAAATAAATATTTCTTTGTATTTGTTTTGCTTATGTATTTTGTTAGTGACAAAAATGCTACTTGAAACCTGGCTCAATAAATGTCAACAATCATAATTAATAGGAATTGATTAGGTTAAAGAAAAGTTCACATCCCATTTTATATTTCAATTAAATTTTTGGCAATAAAATTATTCAATATCCTCTATTCATATGCCACCATGTTTATACAAAGGACTTTGCCACATGTATTTTCACCTGAAGGCAGCTCATGCCAGTCAGGAAAGCCATGTCTGTGAGGTGAGCCACACACAAGCTAGTCACTTAAGAAGGTGGGAGATTTCTATCGTCATTCTGTTCTCATTTCCCACATCCACAGAATGCACGTTTACATTGGTGTGCTTAAGATTCAGGCAGTATGATAATATCAAACTTTTGACATTTATAAGATATTCCATTCATGTTAGTGTATTTTTTGAAATGGAAAACAGTTCTCCACTAGTCAGAAGCTTTTCTCAACTGTGATCTGTTTTACGGACTCGATATAAATGTGTTTTTTATTTTCGTATTCAGTGACTTTTCCTTGAAAACAATTTTCTTTTGTAATGATTTATTATTTTCTAGTTCAAACTACTCATCTTTCATCACTTCAATAAATTCAAGGTAAATAAAGTCCTAAAAGTTGTACAAATAAAAATTTCATTTGGCTGGGTTTAAATTTATTGACACTTAGGCACTACCACCAAAAGAAAAGCAGCAACTTGAAGATTCTTCATCATTGATTAAGAGTTTACATAACTTAGCAGTAGAAATTCAAGACCTGTTCCACATTAGATGAGAGCAGAGATTGGTGTGGAAGTCGTTACTGTTAAAGTAGAATTCTTCTGATTGCACTATTTATCAGGTCATGTTTCAGATAATTAAATAGAACTATGACCAACATGAAAGATTATAGCTACGTTTCAGTTTTGCATGGGTCTGTTGGGATTTAGAAATTACATGCAGGAAGAACTGGACCATTTCCAGGGTGGCCCATGATGAATTAGCCAGCAGCTGGTGAAGAAGGGACTGTCCTGACAACTGGGGGAAAGTGATATGTGGCGCTTGCTTCAAGTCCCATTAAAAATTAGCTGTAAAATAATTATGAGTAAATGTGAAATTTACTGTCTTGTTCAAGGTTTAAATAATCTTTCTTGAAGCCATTTTAAGGCTTTCCATTTATTGTAAAGTTATTTAATCTGTGCTCAGACTAGCAGGTGTGCCTTGAACTCTAAAATAGAAAAAAAGAAGTAGACGTGACTTCAAATCATTTCCATGAGTTTCAAGCACTTCCACATGTTTTGAAAAATAGTAATTTCAATGTTGCTTGGAAGCAGGAAAGGTCACGGGGAGAGGAAGCTGTGAAAAGCTTAATCCCGCAAATCTTATGACACATGGAATGATGCAATGAGGCTCAGAGCCAGAGGGCTTGAGTTAAAGCCTCAGCACTACTAATTACTAACTAGGAGGATGAGGGTAGAATTTACATTCCTTCCCAACCTTAGCTTTCTTACCCAATTTGTAAGTCATAGTACATAGCTTCAAGACAACTCTACGCAAATGACTTACATACAGCCCCTTGTTGTTCTTAAATTATTCTCTAAAATACTTCCAAATATCTACAGAAGCACGCTTACAGGGCACAGTGTGATATTCTAAAATATTGGGAAATGCACTGATACTTGAGATCCATCAGCCATTATGTAAATGGCTTGCTCAAGGTACTGTACCAGTTCAACATTAGATCATAGCACATTCCTTTTGGAAATGTCATATCATTTCTACATTGAATTTTGGTGGTTGTGGAATAAAAAGCAAGTAAGTGTTGAAAATCTAAGTAGAACAGGAAATGAGGGTGCTGGCATCTAACCTTGTTCCAATGTCTGAAAAGTACAGAGGTCCCCAGAGGGCTACATATTTCATTAGCAAGTAACTGTGGTTAAGACTAAAATAAAAACATGGTTCTTTCAATGTATGTGAATTATTGTTTTTAGACAACTACAAAACTGTTAGAATATAAATACATTTTACACTGCTTGACTCTCACCACTCAGGTTATAGCACCATTAGTAATAAATATATTTAGCTCAGGAGTCTGTGAAAGATAATACTGAATTATTTATAAGTGTCATGAACCACAGGACTTACCTCATGGTGTAGCACCAGAGTTCTAGCTTATCCCTCCTGCCCCTTTCAGCCATTCCATCTAGCCCATCTCCATTCCCCTGGGACTCCTTGCCAGTCTGTAGAAGTTCTGTAAAACCTCTCTCCATCAGAGACCTAGAATTGCCAAATTTTACTGGGACTCAAGGCTAAATTTATCCCCCTTTCTGTGCACCTGAGTGCCTTCTCTTCTCCCAGCTCATCTTGATCCCCTTGGGACTCAGCCTCATTCTGTGGACCCAGAGTCCCCCCCTAATTCTTTGTTACCTCTTTCAGAGTTTTCTTCTAACCCATCTCCATTCTTTTGTGAATTCCTGCCAAACTGAAGAACCACTATCTATAAGGGACACATACCTGGGACATAGTCTTTCCTTTCAGCCCAATTCCATTTCCTAGTGACTCCCTGCTGGCCCTCAGAACCATTCTCTCCCAGGGACCCAACAGCAGCCACACTTGAATAAGACTGAAATTGGATCAACAACTGACTGAAACACCTTAATGGAAAAACCAAATATCTACACCAAGAAACACTTCAAATGTCAAAATTCCAGATGCCTTTATCCCAGTGCAAAAACACACAAACAACCAAGATAATATGCCTCCTCCCAAATCCAGGGCCTGTTGTAATAGGCCCTAACAAAAATAATTCAGCTGAAGCCCAAGATAAGACTTCAAAGTAACAATTATGAATATGGTAAAGGACCTCAAATAGGATGTGAATAAATTCCTTAATGAAGACCATGGAAACACAAATAAATAGTTGAGTAAAATGAACAAAGAAATATAATTTCTAAAGAAAAGCCAAATTGAAATTAAACTTGAAATAAAAATATCAGGAAATCAAACATCAGCAGTATGCCTCACCAAAAAATTAAAAGACATGGAATAGAGAATTTCAGGTCTTAAGACAAGATTAGAAGACATGCATAGTTCACTAAAAGAAAAATGTTAAATATAAAAAATTCAAGCATAGAACTTCCAGGCAATATGTGATACTATGTGTACTGGTGTACTGGCTGGTTTTATTTTTAAAGATTTTATTTATTATGTATACAACATAGTGTGCTGCCTCCATGTATGGCTGCATGACAGAAGAGGGCACCAGATCTCATTGGTGATGGTTGTGAGCCACCACGTGGTTGCTGGGAATTGAACTCAGGACCCCTGGAAGAACAGTCAGCATCCTTAACCTCTGAGCAATCTCTCCAGCCCCTGTACTGGCTGGTTTTATGCCAATTTGACATAAATTAGAGTCATCAGAGAAGAAGGAGCCTCAATTCAAAAAATGCCTCATTTAGATCCAGCTATAAGGCATTTTCTTAATTAGTGACTAGTGTGGGAGGGTACAGTCTAATGTGAGTTTGCCATTCCTGGGATGGTGGTACTGGGTTCTGTAAGAAAGTAGGTTAAGCAAGCCATAAGGAGCAAGCCAGTAAGCAGTACCCCTTCATGGCCTCTGCACAAGCTCTTACCTTCAGGTTTCACTACTGCTTAGTTCCTACCATGACTTCCTCAATGAAGAATTATGATCTGAAAGTGTAAGCCAAATAACCATTTCCTCTCCAACTTGCTTTTAGTCATTGTATTTAGACACAGCAATAGAAGCACTAAGACATTATGAAATGACCAAACCTATGAATATCAGGTACAGAGGAAGGAAAGGAAATTCAAGTAAAAGGCACAGAAAATGTTTTTCAGAAAAAATCAAAGGATAAAATTTTTCCCAACCTAAAGAAAGAGATGCCTATCAAGAACACACAAAACATATAAGAACATATAGAATATAAAATATATAGGATCAGAAAAAACCTATCCATAACTGAGCAACTGATAATGAAAATGCTAAATGTATGTAACAACAGAAAGTTGCAAAAGAATAAGACCAAGTCATACATAAAGGCAGGGCAATTAAAATAACACTTGATTTTTTTAATGGAGACTCTGAAAGAAAAAATAATCTGCACAGATGTCCTACAAGCTCCTAAAGATCATAGATGCCCTCCCAGACCACTACACCCAGCAAACTACCAATCACAATTTTGGAGAAAAAAATATCTTATGATAAAAATAAATAAAAACAATTTCTGTCCTCAAATCCAGTTCTACAAAAAGTACTAGAAGAAGAATTTTAGTCTGAGGAGATAGCTAACTACACCCCAAAGAGCACAAGGAGTAAATAATCCTACAGCAATTCATCAAAAGAGGTGAGGGGTGCACATCACAACAAGAAAATAACAGAAATTAATAAATCAACATTAATAGAAACAATAGAAAGATTAAAACTCGTAAAAACTGATCATCTCACTACTGAATGAAAATTGGGTCATAACTAAAGAAACTAAAAACATTTTATATTGAATGAAAATGAAAGCATAAACAGAGGTTGTGATTTGTTTCCCAGCCACCCAGACCCAAATAATCTCATTGAAATTATACTAATTGCAATACTGTTTGGCCAATGACTCAGGCATATTCCTAACTAGCTTTTACATCTTAAACTAATCCATTTATATTAATCTGTGTATTGCTATGAGGCTGTGGCTTACTGGTAAGGTTCCGGTGTCTTTCTTCTTTGGCAGCTACATGGGATCTCTTTGACTCTGTCTATTCTCTCTACATAACTCTGTTCAGATTTCCTGCCCTGCCATAGGCCAAAGAAGCTTATTTACTAACCAATGGTAATAAAACATATTCACAGCATAAGAAGGAATCCTGCATCATGAAAGTACAACACAGTCAAACTTATGGGACATAACAAATGTAATTGTAACAGGCAAGTTCATAACATCAAGTGCCTACATTTTAAAAAAAGTGGGAAAGTATCTCATAATAATAACTTAATTACACACTGAAAATTTCTAGAAATAATGCTTCGAAAAGTAAGTGGAAAGAAATAATGAAATTATGGGTTAAAAATCAATGAAATAAAAACAAAACTTACCAAGAATCAATGAAACAAAGAGGTTTTTTTTAGTAAGCATGATTGACAAACTTTTAGTTAAATTAACCAAAAGACATGCAGAAAGTTTATAAAAGAATAAAATTAGAGATGAGAAATGGTGACATTATAACAGACATTCAGGGTATGTATATAACCATAAGAACATACTTTAAAAACCATATATTTCACCAAAGTAGAAAACCTAAAATAAATGAATGAAATTCTGAGTACATACATCCTACCAAAGTAAATACAGAGGAAATAAACAACTTAAACAGACCTATAACTACTAGTGAAATATAAATAGTAATTTTAAATCCGTAGCAACAAAGAAAGAAACCACACAAATACTGAACAAAAAGATATAAAGTTTATAGACCCACATCTCTCATAAATATAGATGAAAAAATTCTCAATAAAATACTTGCAAACAGAATTTAAGAATGTGTCAAAAATATTACCCACTATAATCAAGTTGGCCTTATCCTAGAGGTGCAGGAATGATTCAATATGCATAAATCAATAAGCATAATCTACCACATAAACAGACTAAAAAACAAAAACCACATGATCATCTCATTAGATGTAGAAAAGGCCTTTGACAAAACCCCACATCTAAAGTGTTAAACATGAAATCCCTAAAGAAACTCTGGGTACAAGGCACATATCTGAGTATAACAAAGACAATTAACTATAAGCCCAGAGCCAACAGCATCCAACATGAAAAGAAATCCAAAACTTTTTCCACTAGAGTCAGGAAAAAGACAAAAATAACCACTCTCTCCATAACTATTTAATATGTTACTTGAAATCTTAGCTAGAGCAAAAAGGCAACTGAAGGAAACCAAGGAAATACGTAGTAACAAATAAACATCAAGGAAACAAGCCACCCAACCAAAAATGAGGTATAAGACTAAACAGAACATTCTCAAAAGACAGAACACAAATGGTTGGGAAACACTTTTAAAAATACTCAATATCCTTAGTTATCACAAAAATGGAAATTAAAAATACTTTGAGATCTTTACCAAGTCAGAATGTAGAAGATTTTTTTTTAATTTATAGCATGTGTTGGTGAAAATGCAGGGAAAGGGAAACACTTATTTATTGGAATGGGAGTGCAAACTTGTACACCACTATGGAAAGCAGTGTGAAGTTAAAAAAAAAACTAGAAATAAATCTATCAAAAGATCCAGCTGACCAATTTATAAAGTCCAGGTTTTAATCTGAGCAAAGCATTCCCGAGTTGTCCCAGGGGAAGAGGCAAAACCACAAGGGAGAACCATGTAGTAGGTTGGGGGAATGAACTTCAAATAGACTGTAGGCATGGAGCATCCCAGGGGAGGAGCTGACACCCAGTTGGCTTACTTTGGGCAGCATCTGGAGTGGGAAGCTCCAGGGAAGATCCTCAACATTCTCCATCTTACTTCAGAGATACATGTTCATTCATGCTCATTGTCCCTCTATTCATAATAGCCATAAATTGGAAACAGCCTAGGTAACTATCAAAACATGAATGAATAATAAAAATATGATATATTTACACAAAGGGATATTATTCTGTTTTTAAGAGAAATCAGATGATAAAAAATGGAGTCAATGGATGGAGACAGAAACAATCATCCTGAGTAACGTGACCCAGACTGCAAAAGGCAAATATTGCATGTTTTCTTTCATATGTGAATGCTAGCTTTAGACATGTGTATTTCAATTATAATAACCACAGAACTGTGGTAGCTAGTTAAGGACTGGAGAAGGAGGAGGGCAGTCTCTTCCATGGAAAGATAAATAAATAGAATATGGTGCTATAGAGATAGAAAGGGGAAATTAGGAGGATTAAGTAAGAAGGGAATATGACAGAATGTACTGGGGAAAACTAAAATTTTTTTGAAAAGCCATACAGAATAGTTTCTTGAGTTCTTTGTATATTTTAGAGATTAGTCCTCTGTCAAATGTGGGTTTGGTGAAAATCTTTTCCCATTGTTTAGGTTTCCATTTTGTATTATTTACCAAGTCATTTGTCTTATAGTTCTTTGTATCAGGAGGTCCCATTTATTAATTTTTTCTCTCAGTGTCTGTGCTACTGGTGCTATATTTAGGAAGTGGTCTCCTCAAGGCTATTTCCAACTTTCTTTTCTATCATGTTCAGTATAAATGGATTTATGTTGAAGTCTGTGATCCACTTTGACTTGAGCATTGTGCATGGTGATTTAGAAGGATATATTTGCATTCTTCCACATGTTGACAACCAGTTATGTCAGCATCATTTGTTAAAGATGCTTTCTTTTTTTCATTGCACAATTTTGGCTTCTTTCTCAAAAATTAGGTGGTCATGGGTGTGTGGACTAATATCAAGATCTTCTATTCAATTACATTTGTCCAGCTGTTTGTTTTTATGTCAATACCAAGTTGTTTTCATTACTGTAGCTCTAGAATAGGGCTTGAAGTCAGGAATGGTAATGCCTCTGGAAGTTCCTTTCTTGTACAGGATTGTTTGGGCTATCCTGGGATTTTTATATTTCCATATGAAGTTGAGTATTGTTCCTTTGAGTTCTGTGAAGAATTGTGTTGGAATTTTGATGGGGATTGCATTGAATCCATACATTGCTTCTGGTAAGATTGTCATTTTTATTTTTTCGATGCTATTTATCCAAGACTATGGTATATCTTTCCATTTTCTGATATCTTCTTCAACTTCTTTCTTGAAAGTCTTAAAAGTCTTGTCATACAGGTCTTTCACTTGTTCAACTGGCATTACCCCAAGATATTTTATGTTGTTTGTGCCTATTGTATAGGGTAATAATTCTCTGATTTTTTTCTCACTGCTTTTAACATTTGTATATAGGAGGGCTACTAATTTTTTTTTAGCTAATCTTGTATCCTGCCACATTACAAAAGGTGTTTATTAGCTGTAGGAGTTTCCTGGTAGAGCTTTTGGGGACACTTATGTATACTATCATATCATCTGTAAATAGCAAAATTTTGACTTCTTCCTTTCCAATTTGTATCTCTTGGTCTCTTTTTGTTGTCTTATTGCTCTAGCTAGAACTTCAAGTATTATATTGAATAGATATGGAGAGAATGGACAACCTTATCCTGTTCCTGATTTTAGTAAAATCACTTTTGAGTTTATCTCAAGGTTTCTTAGTTTGAGATTGGCTGTTCGCTTGCCTTTATTAGGTTTAGGTATGTTCTTTGCATTCCTGATCTCTCCAAGGGATTTAGCTTTGAAAGCAAAAAAAGGGGGGGGGGATGTTGTGGGATAATGCACAGCAAAGATTTGTCACTAGTAATGGTTTAATAAAATACTAATTGGCCAGTAGCCAGGCAGGAAGTATAGGAAGGTTGATGAGTCTAGGAGAATTCTGAGAAGAGGAAAGGAAGTAAGTCAGCAGCAGCCAGACATAGTCCCTAAGTGATAGAATTATTGGGAAGGATCAGAATATAAGGCCTTGTTAGAGGAGTTGTGTCACTGGAAGTGGGCTTTAAGGTTTCAAAAGCTTAACTCATTCAACTTAGCTCTCTCTAGCTCATGGTTTTGTCTCAAAATAGAAGCTGCCATTGACTCCTCCAGCACCATGCCTGTCTGGCGGCTACCATTTGCCTTTCCTGACAGTCATGAACATTATCTAATCCTCTAGAAGCATAAGGCCCAAGTTAAACATTTTCTTTCATAAATTATATTGGTCATGGTATTTTATAAGAGAAATAGAAAATAATTGAGACAGTTCCCCTCCACAAGCTGATCACAATGCCACATTGCTGAAAGCATCATTTGCTTATGTCACTGAACATGGAGAAGTTGAGCTGGTGACCAACCTAAAGCTGGACACCTACTGATGAGCACTCACAGTGTGAGGAATTTTGTATGGTAGTGGAGGACAAAAATAATCATTGATATCACCTAGCTACAAATTCCACAACCTACAACAGCAACCCACTGTAAGGTATATGGGTGTAAAAGTGGCACAAATATTATTAGATTAACTAACTACTTTTTAGTAGATTTATGACCTACTCCATGAGAAGGAATCCATCTCTGATACTGTTTAACTTGCCAAGAATTTGAGTGTAGATAGCTCATGGACATGAAGGAGAAACCTGTTATTGAAATTTGCAATGGTACTGGTATCGATCTAGATTTCTTGATACAAATTTAAGGTCAATTTTGTTATTTGTATATTTCTGATCTTGATTAAGGTATTGTGTTTATGCAGATCATTTAAAAATGAAATGTAAAATTAATAAATACAGGTTAATAGATAATCATCTATAACAGTCAAGTTTTTATTCCAATTAGGTTTCCTATATGTCCAGAGATACATTTCAGATGGATAGGTAGTCTTCAAACCTTTCAAAGACTACAGAATATGGCATTTAAAATGTTTTAAAAACTTAGGACTTTTCATGACAATGAGACACATTGTCTTCTGGCAGCATCAATGTACTTCAAGAGGATGAAGGGCATCAAAGAGACTCCTTATAGAGTTGATTAGTCATTTGGGCAAGAAACTACTCTTTCCTGAGCTGCTTGATGTTGTGCTTAATATTACACTGTATGACCTAGACATGCAGGACCCACAGAAAAATAACTGCTGAACTTGCCTAAAGAAGCTGAGACAGTCCTTCAGGTTTCCTGATTCATAAAAGAGTCTGCCAGACATTCTACAGGACACAGAAGAAAGTAATTGACAAACTGCCGATATAGGTGGAAATGTCTTTAAAATTTCCTGCCTCATGCAAAAGTATGCCAGATATTATGGGCCTTTAGGCTGAAGATGGGTGACCCAATATTACAAAAGTACTTTAGGTGACTGTCCAGGCATTGAGATGTCTCTGTCAATTCTAGAGTTTTGGGTACTTCCTGTCTACTTAGGTAATATTATATATCCTTCTGGGACCTTTCATGGAGTTAAAAAATAGATAGTTATAACTATAGTTTTCTTTAGTTATGAAAAAAATTAATTTGATATAAATATTGTAATTATAATTTTTGCTTGATACCTGTTTTGTTACATATAATTTTACTTTGTTAAAGTTAAAACCTTCCTTTTCATCAAGACAGAAAAGGGGAAATAGTATGGGAAATCCTTCTTTTTATGTGTTGCTTTTATTGGTTAATGAATAAAGAAGCTGCTTTGGCCTGCAACAGGGCAGAATAGAGCTGGGCAGGGAAAACTAAACTGATGAGGTCCCATCTGGGGTGCCAATCTGTAGACTGTGGCCACTTTTTGGTTCCCCACTGCCTAGACCCAAAATAACCACACAGCAACTGTATTAATTGTAATACTGTTTGGCCAATAGCTTATGTGCATTACTGGCTAACTCTTATATGTTAAATTAACCCATTTCCATTGTTTTATATTTTACTACGAGGCTTGTGGTTTACTGACAAGGTTCCAGCACATCTGTCTCCTCTGACAGCTACATGGCATCTCCCTGACTCTGCCTTCTTTCTCCCAGCATTCAGTTAATTTTTCCCTACCTAGCTCTATTCTGCCCTGCTGCAGATCAAAGCAGATTCTTTATTCATTAACCAATAAAAGCAACACATATAGAGAAGGACTTTTCACACCAGAAACCTACTACTATTATTCTACTGAAAGAACCTAGCAAAAAAATGACACCCAATGGCATATTACTATGCCCACAGATTAGTTCATCACACACGCCTTATCACAGAAGCTTCTTCTTTTGCAGTAGATGGTAGTTAATAGAGACACCAAGAAATGGACAAGATGCAGGGAGTGAGAAACTTTAGAATCTGCAGCTCTAAATGGATGTCTTCATAAGCTCCCTTCTTTCAAGACTCAATTATATGTAGAAGAGTAGATAGACTGTACAAACCAGAAAAAAAGAGATGTCTCCAAGGAAACAATATCTACCAGACATAGCAAGACTGATGCATGTATTAAATCACAGAGACTTTTATAGCATGCATAAGACCTACACAAGTTCAAATCAGGAAAAAAAATCCCAGCATATAGAAAAGGAAGAAGAAACGAAGTCCCAAGCCTTATCAATTTGCAATTGATACTTGATGGGAAAGGGAATATCAGTTTTCTTCAATGAGACGCCATATGGTATATTAATGACATTCTTGGGCAAGCCTCATTCCCAGAGGAAGATTCACAATACAAAATGAAGCTTTGTTTTTCATTTGTTTGTTTATTTTTGTTACCAACCACAGTTTCCCCACCTCCCCTCCTCCCATCCACAATTCATTCCTCAGAAGAGGTAAGGCCTCCCATGGGGAGTCAACAAAGCCTGCAAGTTGAGGCATGACCAAGCTCCTCTGCCCTGCATCAAAACTAAACAAGGCACCCCACCATAGGCAATATGCTCCGAAAGACTAGTTCTTGTACCAGGGATAGATCCTGGTTCCACTGCCAGGGGTGCCTCAAACAGACCAAGCCTCACAACTGTCACCTACATGTTTTCTGTTTGTTTTTGCTTTTCTTCTTAGAAAGCTAGAAAACGAAAATTTATCAGGTTTGTTGACTAGGAAGGTTGTAAAGTTCTTATAGGTGTTTGGAAAGTTAAAATAGAAGGAGGCTTGTAATAAAAATAATAGGCATGCTTTGAAATGAAATAATTTTATAGGTTTTAAACACTAGATAAAATATGTGGTTAATAAGAAATCATAGGAACAGAATTACATTTATTATTTCATCAATGTTTATTGAATATCTAAGTGAGCATTTTACAAACGTTGCTAACAAACCAAAGTTCCTCCATTTTGTCTTCTGCCTCCACTTTGTGTCTAGTGTAAGGAGCAAAAGTAACAAAGTAGCCATCTGGAAAGAATAAATAACCGCAGAATGCCCCCACCCAAAGGTCAGCCAATAAGAAAACTTGACAAGCAACAGGCAAGGCTCAAAAATAAAAATTCTAAAAGGTCCCTAGACATAGCCAATCAGGATTGAACCTGTCACCCCAACTTTTCTGTTTATTGCCTTTAAATGCAACTTTTCTGCTTTTTGCCTTTAAATAATGCCCTCTAGAATGGTGGGGAAACTTCTCTTGCTCCTTCTGCACAAGTTGGCTTGACAATATCCCTGCCAGCTTGTATTGTACACACAATAACCTTGCTTTTGCATTTCCGTGAGTCTTCTCCTTGGTGGTCTTTTGGGGTCCCTATGGTCTGGGCTTCACAGTTACCAGGAATACATGGATTTCATTGGGATTATAGAATCTAGTACATGCAATTCAAAGTAGACATTTGAGCACTTTAGCTCACTTTATCATGTCATTTGGGTCAGTAGGACAAGAGCCAAAGAACATAGGTTTAGGCATAAAGAAGGCACACATTAAATCTGAAACAGGAAAGACATTCTTACACAAGTTTTCAAGCCCAGCATAGACTGTTAAGATTTTTTTCTTTTGGTAAGGAAATATTCCAGGCCCAAGTTCTATTCCTATTTAGTAAGAAGGAGTTGAAAACTGTACATTGGGGATTTTTTTTCCTCAAAAAAACAGCCATTCCTCAGTATCCACAGCAAACCAATTCAAAAAACCCTGTTTTACCATCCCTTCTGCAGATACCAAAATCCATACACGCTGAAATCTCTTATATTAAAAATGGCAAAGTATACACAAAAACCAATACACATTCTCATAGTATTGAAATCAGTTTTATATTGCTTATAACCTAATTCAGTGTAAGGGGTATATAAATAGGTATGCTGCATAGTTAAAAAATACTGGTAAGAAAAATGATATAGATTTCCAGTATATACACATTTTTTTCAGAGTATTTTCACCCGTAATTAATGGAATCTATAACTGTCAACCCTACATATCTTAAAGACTGTCCATGCCTGGCTCTAAAGAGCTATGTTGATACAAAGACACAACTTTTAAAGGTACATTTGTGACAGTTTTTCAGTTACTACAAAGTAAGAGTCATTAGACAATCACACTACAAGATTAGATCTTCCCAGAACGTGTATACCCCCATCTTTATCTCAGAGTGAACATTTAATCTTTCTACAAAATAAATACTGAGAACTGTAAAGGTTTGAAATTCTGCCCTATTTATAAGCTAGCAAGTTAGTTTACAATAGATTTATGGACACTGGCAGAAAACATGAAATTCTTAAATGAGGCAGAAAGATTTTTTTCTCACCCAAACCACAGAAGCAACAGTATTATTATATTCAGGTCCCAAAAGTGATGAGACAAGGATCAGACAGCACTCAATACATAGCTGGTTGCCTAGATAAGCACATGGAGTCCAAGATTTTATAGCAGGTAATAAATATGCTTGGCCTTCTTTCCAGAAGAAGACATTATCTTCATAGTAACTGTTCATCATATAGACATCCTGGAGATGTTAATCCAGAACAGAAGATTGGCAACAGCAATTCTCAAACATACGGAAATGTCAGAGATTGATCAAGAATCATCTCGTAATATTAAATGTGGGGAAAAAACTCTTCTCAAGGCAACAACATCAAGAAGCATGGAGAAGATAAAGGCAGCTTAAGCAAGGAGAAGTTTACTTTGGGTCTTGGTTTGAGGTTACAGTCCTTCATGGCCAAAAACGCAAGGTGGCAGGAAAATGGAACAGATGGTCACACCGTATACCCACTCAGAGATCAGAGAGAAATAATGTTGTATGCAGCTCACTTTCTCATTATTCAGTCCTAAACTTCAATCCGAGGGGTGGTGCAGCCCAAGTGGTGTGGGAGGTTCTTCTGTCTATGTGTTGCTTTCATTGGTTAATGAATAAAAAACTTCCTTGACCTGTTGATAGGGCAGAACTTAGGTAGGTGGGGAAAACTAAAAGGCATGCTGGGAGAAAGGAGGCAGAGTCAGAGAGAAGCCATAGATCCTCAGCCTGAGACGGATGCCAGTTAGAACTTTACCGGGTAAGTCACTGCCATGTGGTGATACACAGATTAATAGAAATGGGTCAAATTAATATAAGAGTTAGCCAATAAGAAGCTAGAGCTAATGGGCCAAGCAGTGATTTANTAGGTGGGGAAAACTAAAAGGCATGCTGGGAGAAAGGAGGCAGAGTCAGAGAGAAGCCATAGATCCTCAGCCTGAGACGGATGCCAGTTAGAACTTTACCGGGTAAGTCACTGCCATGTGGTGATACACAGATTAATAGAAATGGGTCAAATTAATATAAGAGTTAGCCAATAAGAAGCTAGAGCTAATGGGCCAAGCAGTGATTTAATTAATACAGTTTTTGTGTGGTTATTTAAGGGCTAAGCTAGCCAGGCAGCTGGGATCAACAGGCGGGTCATCCTCCTACACCCATACCTACATCCAAGGTAGGCTTTTTCCTCTTAATTTTAACATCAGGAGACAGTTTCAAAGATTCACCCAGAGGTGTTTCCACAGTGATTATAAATGGACTGAAGTCAGCAATAAAACAAACCATCACAATAGAATTGTGTTGGAAACGACAGAAAGAAAAATCAGAGTTTGTATGTTATTTTAACTAAAACTAAGTTATGGCCATCAATGTTTTTAGCTCAGTAGAGGTACAACTCAAATGAAAATGAGAATTACATTATTTTCTTCAATTGTGCAGCTACCAAATTGCCTGTAGTCCAATAAATAATTTCCTAAACACATTCATAGAAGCAACCTAAATTAAACTCAGTCAGTCACAAAAATAGATGTAAAAGTAGGAGGTGGACTAGCTAATAAAATGGGGTCTAAGTAAGAGCATGTATGTATGAAATTGACAAAAGTCAATCAAATAACATCGTGAATAAAATAAATCAACATGGGGAAAATCATGCAATATCTTAATACACTAAAGATCATTTCTTCCACAAAGACAAATTTTCTTACAATTCTTTTCACAAGTATCATCTGAGGTAGAAAAATCAATAACATAACAAACATGCTACCTGAAGTTTTACTTGCTTTTAAAATTCTATATTCTAAATTTAATTTACCTTCAGTTTGACTTAAGATCCAGAAAACAGGGCTGGATAAATGACTCAGGGGTTAAGAACACTTGTTGCTTTTGCAGAGGACCAGGGTTCAGTTTCTTAGCACCATCATTGTAGTTTACAACCATCTGGAACTCTAGTTCCAGGAGATCCAAACTTTCTGGAGAAGGCATGCATGTGGTATACATACATACAAGTAGGCAAATGCTCATAACACATAAAACACATTAAAAAATCTATTTTTTTTAATTTTTTTGTTTGTTTTATAAATCTAGAAGCAGATGAGAATATTGTTGTGATTTGGGACAGGACCTGGTAGGCACTTTCAATCACTTGCCAAATACAGTATTAGTCTACAAAAGGTTTAAAGGAAGCAAAATGTAAGTGGACACACTTGCAATCCCAAGACTTGGAAGGCTGATGCAAAAGGATCATGAGTTCAAGGCCAGTCACAGATCCTAGGTTACATGGTAAGAGCCCCTACTTCCAAAAAATAATCAAATAAGACATTTATTTTTAAATTATTTCAATTCAAAACTACATATCTTGTATGCCTTTGATTCATTTCTTTTTTGTTTTTCAGTAATTATAAAACAGATTAATTATGCTACTAATCTAAAATAGCTTTAAAATAAAGTTGCAGTGGTTTAAATGAGAATCTGCCCCATAGGCTCACATATTTGAATGCTTAGTCCCCAGTTAGTGGAACTGTTTGGGAAGGAGAAGGTTTGGGAGGTGTGGCCTTATCAGATTAGCTGTGACCTCATTGGAGTTAGTATGTTACAGGGAGTCGGCTTTGAAGCCCATGCCAGACTCAGTCTCCCATCTTCCCTCCCTCCCCCCATCTCTGCACATCAGGATATAAAGCTCTTAGCTCCATGCCTGTCTGCTTCCTGCCATGATAATGTTCTAACCAACCCTCTGAGTCTGTGAGCAAACATTTAAAAAATTAAAATGTTTTTAATGAATTACCTTAACCATGGTGTCTCTTCACAGCAACAGAACACTAAGACAAAATTCTATTTTAAATTTATACTTCCTGGGGCCATGGAACAATCTTTTCCATGGTTAGCAAATGTACATGTAGAGAAGATGGCTGGATCGACATATGACTGAAAAGATAAACTTTTATTTATTTTTCATGTTACTAATAATAGAATCTGGCAAATCTATTGTCTAGTTCTAATTATAAAATGGCCTAGACATCTAAACTTAACAAGTCTTTCCAATTTCAGATCTTACCTCTAATAATCTAAAAGTAGAGCAGTTGGCACTAACAGACTTAGGAAGAAGGTCACTGTGGTATATAACACATACAATGCACCCTGGGTGTCAACCATGTGTCCAAAGGAATTTGAATTAGTGCCACATTCAACACACTAATACACAATAAATTTTATGAATTCCATTTTCCCTCTCTGCCAGAAATTCAAGTTCTAGAAAGTTGGACTACTGAAATTATAATGGGTTTAGGCAGAGATATATTTACAGTGTTAGCACACAACAATATCTATTGAAATATTGAATATTCAAATATTGATCACCATGGGATAGTTAAATAAACTAATATTCCCTATTTTGGAAATGTTATATGGCCATTAAAACTTAATGTAGGGGACTGGGAATGTCAATTGTTGGAAGAGTGTTGGCAGAGGCTGCTAGTTTGTTTCTAAATAATTAGACAGAAACTATATTATTTGCAATACTCTTTGGTCAATAGCTTAAGCATATTTTTAGATAGCTCTTATATCCTAAACTAGCTCATCTCCATTAATCTGTGTATCACTACATGGCTGTGGCTTACTGGGTAAAGATCCATCCAGTTCCGGCGTCTGTCTCTGTCAAAGCTACATGGCTTCTCCCTGACTCTGCCTACTCTCTCTCTCTGTCTCTCTCTGTCTCTCTCTCTCTCCCTCTCTCTTTCTCTCCCTCTCTCTCTCTTTGTCTCTCTCTCTATATATATATAGATAGATAGATAGAAAGATAGAGATAGATAGATAGATAGATGGATGGATGGATGGATGGATGGATGGATG